>PNEQ01093235.1:6785-20593 GCA_003012365.1 Medauroidea extradentata | reverse complement strand
ATTACCTTGTTTTCTCCTTTCATGAGATTAACCTGTGTACCAACCCTTGATATCAAATACAAGGCGAGTGATATCTGCCTTGCCCTATATTATGTAAAGATGACACCCTGCGCTAGCAAGTAGAGTTTGTTCTTGTTGGCTCACCCAGTAGTCACTCGCTGGGTCGAGGATAACTCTATTACTAACTACTCTAGAAGAAACATCCCAGTATCTCATGCTCTTTACCTCAAAGGTCTTCTAGATTCATACACTGCTCGCATTCAGCAATCTTACTTGCAACCCAGAATGTCTAGCGCAAGGGACACGCGTAAAATTTACACCTAGATACACGCTGAATTGCACTCTGGCTTACAACAAAACTGAGCTAACTACACTAGCTAATACAAGCAGCCCCGCGTTTCCCGTTTCTGGCTACTTCCAGTAGCAGCGCGCCATGCGGCGGCCATGACTACTTTAGTCGGGTGCGTTCAGAAATCCGCATGTGGTTCTAGGGGGCGCCTCGGTTCTCCTATGCACTAGGCGAGAGTAAAGGTATAGGTAAGAGGGGCTGGCTTCGGTGGCTAGTACAGACCACAACCCTGAGGATAGGCTGGAGGGCTTCGGTGGCTGGTACAGACCTCAACCCTAGGTTTAATTAATGATGGCGGGCTACGGTGGCTAGTACAGACCACAGCCCTTAAGGTAAGGGGAAAGGGGGAGGGAGGGGTGCCTAGACTGTGCTAGAGAAACCCGAGCCCTAGCCTGTTGATGCTAATGGCGAGAGCTTGCCCTTTTATACCTGTCCAGCAGGCGAAGTACTGTTAGCGAGCAAGGGATGACCAGCGAGGAGAGGAGGGGGAGACAGGCTGTATGCTGAAAACAGGCTGGACACCCTGACACTCGTAACTTCCCTGCTATAAACAACAAACACTTGCCTACTTATTCGCATTGTGTTGTCATGAATAATAGAGAAATTTACAAAACATAATCACTTCATAGTTACAGACATATATTTAACACTGAAAAGATTGTGGCAGTTTTTGTTTTTAAGTCCTGGGCCATTATTATCACCAGAGTCCATGTGGCCGTTTTATATCTGCTGCGCACGTATTTATTTGTCATGTCAGATAATACACATAGTACAATATATTACATAGGTAAAAACCTTATCGGCAAAACGTGCTTCTGTGGTTAGATACTGACCCTGACGGGGTGGGAGGTGATAAACAAATTAGGCCTACCCTTACTACTGGGAGGCAAGCTTAAACATATATGAAACACGTCGGCGATGCTTCAAGTGGTTCTGAAGCTTACTCCTATTTGAACAGTAGTAGCTGTCCTCTAGCACAGCCAAAACGTAGAGAGCTCGGTGGTAGTTCTTCTCTCTAGATACCAAACTATTGGGTGCACAGCTCTACCTCCAACCACACTCTTGCTCTGCCTAGCAGAAGTTTCACCCCCTGCGGTTCAGGATAGTACAGCCTCAGCCAGGCAAGCATAGGGAACTCGACAGAGTAACAAAAGGCTTGTAATGATTCTTAACCACTATTCACAAAAAGACACTGTGTAAGAAAACAGAGTGGTTTTAGGATACAGTTCATTTGTTTTCCTGGCACCTTGCATCTTGCATGGTGCACAGAGAAGAGACCTTGGACATAGCTCTATAACTTGGGTAGGACTTTTAACAAGAGTGAAAGGTACATAAACAAGTGCAAAATATATTAATTGAAAACGATAATTTGAAAACATCAACGAAGAACATTTTTTTCCAACTTCTTGGGCACAACTATTTTGACAAGAGTGACACTTTTCTAAGGCACAATCTTCTATGCCAAAATTTTATACTTTTTATTCCGGCGCAAGAAATCACACTAAACAAATAAGTCAAAATGTTTGCTCGTGTAAAAACCAGTTAGTACCTAGGACATTTGTTTTTTAGTTATTATATATATATATATATTTTTTTTTTTCCCCCCAATAATCTGGAGATTTCAAATTAATTTTTAGTGTATTGTTATGTGCAACATTCTTTTAATTGTGAGCAGTTCTGTGCTCGAACAAACAATGGCAAAACAAAGCCACTGAGGCGCTCACCTGAGGTGGAAGATCGACGCAAGTAGTAACTGACAGGGTGGTGTAGGACAGGGTAGGGCCAGTGGAAGTCTTGATGCAGACGTCGCAAAGCACCCACAAAGTCATCTACACGTGCTGCACGGTCTCGCTCACGTCCTAGCCATGACACCAGGTGAAAGTCCAGTTGGGCAGCAAAGTGACCCAGGTCGATGAGACGGTGTGCTGTCAGCAGGCGACGTGCATGACGCTGCAGGATCACATCAATGAAGAACTCCTCTGCTGATCCAGATGCTTCCCTGGGCAGACAAACAAGTCTCTCACCAGAATACCAGAACTGGTTTGTTTCAAGACCACAGCATGTTTGCGCCTCCGGTAGCAGTAGTGTTTGTAAACAAACTCCAAACAATTTGCTGCCGTTTACAATTTTTGGCTACCTGACAAGGTTCGTTTACAGGGAGAGGATGTTGTTAGGTAATATCTGTTTTGTCTTTGAATTTTCACGCAATGGGACAGAATGACAAGCTGTATTATTGTGGACATACGCCATTGCAACATTGAAATGTCTTATGTTCACAATAATACAGCTTGTAATATCCATTTGTTTACAAAGCACATGCAGACCTGGATTTGCAAATTAGAGCGTAAATGTAAAATAGTAAACGTTGTGGCAAGATATATTCTCAAATTAGCACACAAAAAAATGTTTTTTATATAAAACAATGCTGTTTGTATGATAAATCAACAACATGCTTGTGTCTCTCTGATGTTAAATATTTCTTCCAGAACAAAATAGTGCTTTCAAAATGTTAAAATTAATTATTTTTTTGCACACATTGTGGTCACTATATTTGAAATTTCAATACTATCTATGACTATGGTAAGGTAATAAATGGTTTAGAAATTCCCGCCCGACTCAAGCAATTGCTGTAACAAATGTTTATTTTCGCACTTCATTGTAAATGCGAATGATCCACTGCAAACACTTTTAACCAGGCTATTACCAATTCAATCGTGAAAATACAACTATATTTTGGTGGTTAAACAGGTAGTATGTTTCAGGACCAGAGTATTTTCACTACTCCAATAGTGTTTGCAAACGCACTGCAAACAGTTTGTCACCATTTACATTTTGGGCTACACGAGTAGCAAGATAGGTTACAAGTTTTGTTTACAAGAATAGGTTGTTGTCCAGTAATTTCCTTTTGTGTATGCACAAGCAGGCCTGTATTTGCAATTTAGGACATAAATGTAATAAAGTTCACTTGCAGCACATTATTTTCACTTGATTAGATGAACCTCTTTGTATGCTTCATATCACATTAATTTATTTTAAATTTATAAAAAATAGGCACAACAGCAAGTCCTTCCGTCATTGTGTGAGAAAACAAGAGTGATAGCTTGTTTATAACATTTATTTCAGCACTACTTCCTCCACACTTGGCTCAGAAAAATAATATCACAGCACGAACAATATTTGTTGTCACAGTCACTTTTCATTCCTTTACTATGTGATCATAAAATAGATATTTGTCTCACAATGGCATCAAACGCTGTGTCTCCAGCATTGCTTGCTTACCTCTGCCACTCTTTTCACTTGGCGTACGTGCTGCAGCTTGCAAAGACTGACCGAGACAATGCGCTGCTGAGAGAGAGAAAGAGAGCAAGAAAGGATGCTACTTCCCTTCATCCCTTACCGACTGGCATGTAAGGGGAAGTAACCTACATGCACGTCGCACCCAATGTAGAGTTGAGAACAAAGTGTTATTATTCGACTGTTGCTTTATTGTGCCCAATAACTGCTAGTTTTGAGTCGCTATTCCACAAAAGTCCCAGCACTACCATAAAACATAATGCTTTTTCCAGGTTTTCCCTTGACTGTAACAAAGTCCTGACGATTTCTCGATTTTCCTAGATTTTCTGGCTAGTAGACATTCTTCCTAATAAACACAGTCCCATCGGAACTCTGATTGCCAGTTCTATCTTCTTCCTTCCTTTTAGGTTTTCCTACATACCCTCCTTCTACTTTCCCAGATCCAACCCTGGACCTTTCACTTCGAAGCCAAGTTAAGAGTACCACCATAGCTATTTCAGCCCTACCGGCCTTCCCAACAGCGTTGGGGACTGCATCATTTGTTCAGCTCGCTGACCTGGGATCTCTGACGCTTCCATTCGCAGCCATCCAATTACAGAGGCGGAGGGCCCCAATATGACCCTCACATCACCTTGCAGCTCACCTACTGGCATAGTTGAAGCATCCCAAGTGGTGTCTTGTATCGCAGGGGCAGAAGGTGCAAATACACCTCTCACCATGTCATGCGCAGTTGATGGCCGGCATCAGGGTGCAATAGCATCGGCCTCCTGAAAGTGTCCCCTTAGAGATATTATTACAGAGATCTTGCATACCCAGCCCTTAGCGCTACATGACTTTTGGAACTTAATTTCATTCCTGACCTCTAGACAAAAACGCCTCTCCTCTCTCCTTTCATTGACGCACACCTTTATGCAGCGAAAGAGTGCAGGCAGACAGTAGAGGCCTGTTAAAAACAGCATTTTAGAAATCAAATTTAAAATCAAACCCCCTTTTGATTCTCCAATTTTAAAGCTTTTTTGAATGTAATCACTTGATTAATTATATTTTATATTGAAGACTATTATTATTCAAGTTTCTCTTAAATTTATCAATAAACAACTATTAATTTTAAACCATCTGTATGTCGAATGAAACAAACTATAGGAACAATTTACAGATGGCAGCACTATGTTGCATGGCTTATTTAGACATATTATAATGTTTGTGAAACCCAACAATTTGACATTAAATAAACCATTCTTACCTTAAAACATGTTTACTTTCTTGATTTCTGTAAGAGGACCAGAAAGAAGTCTGTGGTTAACAGAGTTGCTGAACAGTACTTTTAACAATGTGGATTTCAGATAAACTTCTCGAAAAATTCTGCTAGAAACTTGTCGAAAAAAAATTGTAGAAACAAACAAAAAAACGTATTGTTCTATTCAACACACATAAACAAGCTCTAATTTCTACGAAAATGTACAGAGCCTATCACTTTTCATTGTGGCTCTGTGTTTTACTTTAAATTATCATAAAAAAAAATTCCTGAACACGCTGTGGTAGCAGCACCTCACGATGATTTGTCGCTATATTTCCTGCAGGTCACTTGTCACCTGTGTCACTGGTATTGCCAGGTGGTATCAAAACACCTGCCACCATAGGGTATCTGTGCTAGTTCTGCACCCATCATTCACAAGGATTGCAAGTTCTTGTTAAATGTGTTGCTGAAATGTGATTCTGGATACCTTTTGCTTTAGCAAACACAGCTGTCACATGCGATCATTCATTTTCATTACATATGACTGAGATTTCACTTGCAACAAATTCAAAGCATGGATTTCTTTGTCTTCACTAAAAACTGCAAGTTTGTATCGTGAATCCACAAGAATACTAAGTAGACACCTGCGAGTACTCGAAATTGGAGTCAAGTTTTTTTTTTCAATACTTGTACTCAGGCTTGACGGCAGAAAAAAAAATCGGCATATATCTGAACCAATCTTTGCATGGCCCTAATATGAAAAACTATGTTTGAAATAACTTTACTTAGGTGGATGGTTGGTTACCACCTGCGCCGCCTAAATAATGTTCATACTGTGATAGCACTCAAACAAAAGCCAGTATAAATTAACCTGTTGGAGTCTTCAAACGTGTTACAGTACATGCATATAGCTTCACGGACTCCTTGAAAAAAAATATGAACACAGCTCACTTCTTTTACATTTAGTTTTTGCTTAACCAGCCTTTTTTCACTCACTAAAACATCACAATGCAACCCACAAAAGCACACAACAAATTAATACCACCAATTTTCGTTCCTAACATGATGTCAGCATACCATTATTTCCTAACTGTAAATGAAAACAATCCAACTGGTATTTTCACAGCACCATCTTTTAAACATTTACTAATCTGTTAGAGTTATCAAAGTTCTTTCGGTTACATGACTAAGTTTACTTGATCATCAGAGGTTTGCAAGATTCTAATGAAACAAATGTGTGCAATTTACATAGTTGGCTTTTTATAAATACTGTACAGTAGAACCTCAATTTAATGAAATGCCCCAGGAACCTAAAATGTTTACTCTAAGTCGATGTTTCGTTAAATCTAACTTAATATTTTTCCACCCCCCCTCTCCCCCCAAAAAAAGTTTAATCCTCAGGCATGTTTCGTCAGAATTTACGGTAACTTTAAAATGTCTGTTAGCTAAAAGCAATAA
Source organism: Medauroidea extradentata (assembly GCA_003012365.1). Classification (NCBI taxonomy): domain Eukaryota; kingdom Metazoa; phylum Arthropoda; class Insecta; order Phasmatodea; family Phasmatidae; genus Medauroidea; species Medauroidea extradentata. The sequence goes on along the minus strand of PNEQ01093235.1, from coordinate 14,255 downwards.
CAAAACACATTTACCGTCAACAGGTAAGCCACAGCCGTGAAGAAATAAAATCGGCAAAAAACTTAAAACAAAAAAAAAAAAAATCCACGTGGAAGGCTAGGTGAGCATGCGAGTTGGCCGCAGCACGCCATCAACACGTGAGAAGTTATGACTAACACCGCCGAACCGTCAATCTTTGCATCATTCTCCCGTCAACTCCACCAACAAAAGTCACGAAATTACCATTTTAAAAAATTGCAATGAACACTGAATTAAATGTTTGCACGACAACAGTAAAATAATAATTAAAATACGTGCGGCGGCAGCCATTGCAGTATGTAGGCAGACGGTCTCATGAAAAAAAACTGGTTGGTCTACTCGCTAAAATACTTTGCACTCAAGCGTGCTTTCAGCATCGGAGAAACAAATTATTAATGTTTACGGTAATAGTTTCGTAGTAAAAAGTCTGTAAAAATAATATAATTACTTAATTTTTAAAAATTAATTCACTGGTTTTATCGCGGGGCACGAAAGAAAAGAATTACGCTGGTCACCACTGCATTCTACCTGTAATAGAATTAATAGGGCACACTGCACTGTAGTGCATTCTACCGGCGATACGAAGCACTATCTGTTAATTAGTTCCTGTGCTGTCCACCATCATGCTGTGATGACTGGGTACCTAAATGCTCTATTCTCTAACTAGCCACTAGGATGAGAATCTAGGCTCATGTTTGTTACGCAACACAGCGTCGCTCACTCGGCCACGTGTGCTAATCTCGAAGTCATTCCCACGGCCAAAGTACCTATATACTGCCGTCAGCGGTAGAATTTTTAATAGACGTACATTACAATTTTTGACATTTTGTTAAAGTCACTTAGATATTTCATATATGTGTATATGTGACTATAAAAAATATATATATATAGACACACACAGTAAACCCTCGATCTCTAAAGACACCGCACTGTGCCAGATAATTATGTCATTAGATTGCCAATGTCGTTAGTCCCGAGGTAATTAATTTTGACACCCCCAACAATAACATAAATTTTAAGTGTATTTTTCCTTATAGTTAACATAGAGCAATTACAGACTTAAAATAAACAGTTTTTCTTGAAATTATATTCCAGTATAACAAAAAGGTGTCTTCCAAATAAAACGGTGCTCCATAATTCCCAGTGTGCCATGACGCCTGCGGCCGCGAGACGCGCTAGGTGTGGTTGTGTAGGATGGGTGAGGGGAGGGGAGAGCATCTGGCTGGCTTTGGCTTGTCTCCCTCAACTCGTTGTGCGCGCATGGATTCATTCTGCTTACCTGGCGCTGCTTGCCTGGCGCAAAGCTCACCAACAACAGAACGACTCATACTGCAACAATTTAAAACGTTTCAGTAATGCCATTGAGTATTTTTTTTTTTGTAATTGCACATGAACGGTTACAACTTGTTGCCATTATAAGATTTTAAGCAATATGAATAAAAATGCTTATAAAAGAAAAAATAGTCTTTATTTTATAAAAACCAATATGCATATTAGACACGCAATTTGGAGCCACTCAGAAGGGCTAAAAAATGACTTTTCAAGATGCTGTCACTAAAATTACTCGTAGTTTTAAGTCTTAGGCCTACAGGAAAAATCGTAAAACTATGTACAACGCACCAGTCTGCACTGCGAACAGAAGAAGAGTGGCTCTCGACACGCGGATCGCAGTCGCTCTAATTGCTGCCCTGTTGAATGAGCATAATTAAAAATCTTATCAACCCACACGTTGCATACGTGACTGTAGTAGGCTGTTTTTACGCTGCAGCCATTTGCCTCACATGCCGAGTGATCAATAACACAGTGGAAGTTGTCAAAGTCAAGATGAGCTGAATGCGCACAGCCCGATGTAAAGCAAGAGAAAAAAGATTAGATAACGCATGATTGTTTTCTTTCTTTTTTTGCCTAGTTTACGGACTGAGTGCCAAGCTGGGCCTTTTTTTTTTGGCCGTACTGTAATAAAAAAAAAGAAATGTGTTGTCTCTTCACCCCCAACCCCTTGGGCTCTCTCCAGACACGGAAACAGCTGTCACGTGATTTATCACACAGCTGGCGCTGGCAGTTGATGCGCGCGCACACAAGCACAATCTGTTTTGTCTGCTACGGGTGGAGGGAGTGAATGGTATTTGGCTGACGTGGACTGTCAGAAGGAGTGTTATCTATTTTTAGCAGTGCGTTTCTTACAGCACAGCACTCTCCAAACAAAATACATCACGGACGAGAAACAAGTCAAAGAATGCAACACAGTTACTATGCTCAAGTCACGTGGCTGACTGTGTGGCACAGATAAAAAATGTGTAGGAGTAAGAAGAGGGAAGTGCAGAAAGGAGGGCGCATGGAAAAATGTGATATAGGCGTGAAGGGAGGAGGAAGTGTGGAGAAGTGAGGAGGAGATAAGGCAACGTTAGTCATCACGTCTCACACGTGCCGGTGTTGCACAGGCGACCGAACTCATCAGGCTCGCGCTTTAACTACATTCCAGCCAAAGTTTCTAACATTTTTTACAGTTTTTTTTTGTATCACAGCTGCATATCACTAATTTATTATAACTGCAGTATGTTATTGTATAATGTACACAAATTTATTTTTAAATAACGTTTTACTTTGATATATTGCACTTTGCTTAACTTTGATCAAATTTCAAAATATTAATTTTTCCAAGGTTCCTGGAAATTATGTCATTAGATCGCCGATGTCGTTAGATCCGATGTTGTTAGATCGGGGGTCTACTGTATATACATACAGAGAGAGAGAGAGAGAGAGAGAGAGAGAGAGAGAGACAGACAGACACATGTATATATATACACATATCCAGTACACCCCCAATATAACGACATCTGCGATATAACGACATAATTTCCAGGAACTCTGGAAAAATAAAAATAAACTTTTGAAAAGTTGGTAAAAGCTAAGCAAAGTGCAATAGATTGCAGTAAAAAGTTATTTAAAAATAATTTTGCGTACATTTAACATTAACATACAGCAGTTATCATAAATTGGTGATCTACAGATATGAAACAAAAAAAAAGATGTGAAAAAATGTGAGAAACTTTAGCTGGAATACAGTTAAAGTGCACACTGGGAGAGTTAGGCCGCCCACGCAACACGATATACTGTATGTGAGACGTGATGACTAAGGCTGCCTTTATCTCCTCCTCCCTTTCACTGCTCCCAGAGGCAAAATTGCAACGCCATCAGATACATATCCAGATCTACTTACCAACAACGTGCATCAAAGTAAACTCATAACAAAGGAAAACATTGCACATTAGAACACTACCGTATTTGCCTGCATATAAGACAATTTTAACATATTTTTTGCCTTCATCGTTTGAAAGTTAAGCTGTAAGCTGTGGAGTCATTGATGTTACAAGATTGCGTTTCCGTAACAAATCAAAATAAGTTCTCCCTTTTTTTTTTAAATTTACGGTACAAAATTTTAACGAGCGTTATACTTTTGCCTCGCAGCGTAGCATGCGTCGCTTGGCTATCAATACAACTGGAGCATGTGACTAGATCCTCTCTCGACAGCACCCAACTCTCAAGCGGAAAAACGAGAATCTAGGTTGTAGCGTTTGGTCCACGATGGGTGAACAAATGTAGCGCCTCGTCACCATATTGCACGTGTGTCCCATTCGGTATAAATAAATGTAGCACACCAGTCCTCCTAAACCAGAGAACTAGCTCGATGATAACCCAGCCCCAAAGGCAAGGTTACAAGCTGGAACATATCTCTTGATCTGTAGTCATGTATTCCAGAATTTACTGGTAATAATTTTGTAGGTTTTGTTCTATTGTACACCAAATTTAGAATTTCCACAGACATTGTCAGAATTTTAAAAGAAAAGGTTCCTGTACTTCACTATATCCCACTATTTCAGGTTTATTAGATTACGGTTTACACCGGCACGAAATACATTCTTCCAGTCTTATCACGGTCTCTATATCAGGCGTTTAAATTAGGTAATACAATTGGCCCAAGGTGAATACACACACGGCGAAGAAGAACGAGCAGCCATCCTGGCTCTCTGCACTTAGCGGCCTACATGCACGGGCGGAAACAAATTATGTAGAGTTCAAAATGTCCGAAAGAAAGGTTAAAGAGTAGAGACCGTGGTGCTACCCATGCTTGTTAAATTTATCTACTCCCGAACGTCATTTCATGAAAATGTTTGGGCCGCAGCCCCGCGCACGCCCTGTCCGGATCGCGTCACGACTTCTTTGTAACATCGCGGAGGCAAAACATTCAAGAACGAAGGGCGAAGGGGCGCCACATGCCGTACTTTCATTGGCTGGTTCTCGGTGGCGTGATCCTCGTCATTCGTTTAATTATCTAGAACCCTCTAGGGCACAACTAGAAACTACGCATTAAAACAACAAACGGTGCCAAAACTCACGCGAAAAAACCATAACGCAAAAAGAAAACAAAGCTACTACCTCCTACCAAGGCCACCTGGTCATAACAACAAACATAACATTACACCCCATCTAGAACATTCAGGAATAATTAACTGCGTCTTTACTCTCCCTTTCTGGAACCGAGACCACTGAAACAAAACTACAATTTTAAACAATATGTTAGAAAACTACGATCACGTAAGATATTAATTCACCGAATAAAAACCCTTGTTCTGCAATGCTACAAGGTACTGCAGCCCTAGATCCTTTGTCTCACCAGCATGAAACTCTCGGGCGGAGAAAACAAGGATCTAGGTACCGTACTACATATTCATGTGTCTAGCTTGGCTAGCAGGCGACAACAGCGCACAGGAATGGGATGACCTTGCAAGTAGCTTCTGTAGCTCAGTGTTGTTGTAGTGCGCGGCAGGCCTCAGTCTGGCGTTGCCAAGTAGAGCACAGCTGCCAGTAACTAATGATGTCGCCGGTCACGTGTGTCGCTACTGTGCATTTCCTTGACTCTTGGGCGACCGAATGGCAGTAGTAGCCATTGACATTCGTTTACTAGTCCCCTATGATGACTATATAACCGCAATAAATTCATTAAAAATATTTCAACTAAATATTTATGTTTCTGGTAAAAATAAACTATTTTTGGTCGGGAATTTCAAAAGTTATAATTCACTTGTATTCAAGATTTTGTACCTTAAAAACCATGACTTGTCTTATGTGCGGGGTCGTACTTTATGCCGGCAAATATGGTATAACAGGTTTCTATTGTATTAAAAAAACACATTACTTTCAACTCATATCGAGAACTTGAACTGCAACTGAGACGAAAGTAAAGTAAAAGCTTGAATAGATAACAGACTATGTAGTTAAGTAACAGTCTGTTGATAAGACAAGTGCTTAGATTACCTGGTATCTGCTCGACCAGTGGGTACAGACTTCTTACGACGCAAGGGGACGGACTTGGTGCTATCTCCTGCACCACTGTTTGATCGCAACACCTCGCGATGGTGGGGAGGGCCTGGAACAGTGCTGGCAGCTGACTCCATCTTCGGGGTTGTGGTCGTACTGAAGCTGCGACCTCGTGACAACTGCAACACAATGGCAAATAATACACAGGACATGCACACACTATATGCTGTACATAATACTTCTGATCTTCAAATTTCAATCCACAATTGTAGTGAAACTATAACATGCTTGCTGAACAAGGAATTCAAAACATGGACATGAAATACAGCCAACATTTCATTGTCTGCACGTGAATTATCTGCTCTGCTGATTAACCATGTTGACAAATTTAATTTATGCCAACGTTGTTTTAACTTATATTATGCTCAGTAGCAAAACAAACTGTTTAAAGGAACTACATATTTGTATGAAAATAACAGTGCAATGTCATGTTATAAACTATCTGTTTAAAGGAACTAAATATGTGTATGAAAATAACAGTGCAATGTCATGTTATAAATTAATTATGTAAACAAATTTTTAAGCAAAATTCGGGTCATGCGCATCAAGTGATTAGCTGGGAATTTTGTTGTTCTGTGGAGATTTCTTGCACGCCCATGTGGCGATATTTCTCACAGGGTAGTTGGCCTACCATAATCTCCTTCCCCTCCGATATAAAGAGGGTCATCAGCTCTAGCTAGTCAGTTATTAAAGACCCAGCCTCCTGAGTAGGTGACGTCCGAAAGGTCAAACCTATACTATACTAAACCAAAATTCTTACCAACCTTCTGTCCTGTCTGAATGTCAGGCATGCATAAAAGCTCAGTGTAAATCCTTGGCTCACACGGGCCATAATAACTCTATCAGAGATTAGGATGAATTTGCGCTTCATACTGTACGTAGACTCTATGGTATGACTCGAAGTATGTCTACAGAAAGAAGACCAGGATATCAGTTTCCATTTTGCACCACACTTCAGTAATGCCCAGTAACAGTGCTCTAAGGTGGAGAAAATGTTGATAATTATGTGTAAAATACTTTTTATTATTTCATGAGGGATTAACAACTACAGTACTTTGTTCAATATAATCAGTGAAACCAATTAAACATGCCTACCTCTTTTTGTGTCAATGTCAGAAGTGGTGTTAAGACATTTGCCTAGCCTCACAAGGGAACATATGTATCACTAAGCTAAAGTTAAAAGCTACCAAATTAAAGCAAGAGCAGTGAAATCCGGCTCGTCAAGATTTAAGCTATATCATGTCACATACATGCAATTCCCTTACTAGGGGATGCACCTAAGGTTCCGGAGTATTGCTCTCAATATAAAGAAAAATCCGAGAGGAGCTTAAATTTAGATAACATAATAAGGGTCGACAAAATGTTGAGCGAGGCTCATCTGCTTACGAACCCTTTCAGTTCACTTAAAATGCCATTGAAGCCAAAGCAAGACCAACCCAGAACCTCCTGGATAAGTGGCATCTACCTGCTCACATCTCTGCCAGGAAACGTTGGCTTCTAGAAACTCAATTTTAGGCGAGTTAAAATAAGCAACGTGCGTCAATCACCTGCGTCACTGAGAAATACCATGAAGCCGATGCTCTGACCACAACGTCAGCGTTAGAAATTCTACACCCTGGAGAAGCTTGCAAAACAACAAGTTACTCACTTCACCAGGAAAACATAATAAACTACTAAAAACTGCCAAAACTAAAAAAAATAAGAAAAATACAAGAGAAAATTATATCACCTAAATTAATTAAAATTCTACTGTGTTCCAATTGACCAAATAAGCTAGGACATACAAGACAAAACTCTACTTTAAAATTCTCGACTGTATTTTATACATAAATTTCTAAAACTGAATTTAAATTTCTTATGTCCACAATTGCTAAACTATTGAATCCTGTTGTATCATCCCGAAACCTGATTAAGCAATTCCAAAAGAGTCATACAGCCAGCAATTATAAAAAAAAAAAAAAAAAAAAAAAAAAAAAAAAAAAAAAAAAAAAAAAAAAAAAAAAAAAAAAAAAAAAAAAAAAAAAAAAAAAAAAAAAAAAAAAAAAAAAAAAAAAAAAAAAAAAAAAAAAAAAA
>PNEQ01093234.1:0-14775 GCA_003012365.1 Medauroidea extradentata | reverse complement strand
TCGAGTGTAGTAGCTTGTTGCGGCTAGTTCAAGTTGACGGAGTTAACCGGCATGTTCAGACACTATTGCGCAATATAGTTGACCGTTGGGTTTATAAGAGTAGTGTTGGTGGAGAACGTAGTAAAGGTTACTAGTACAGGAATTGGCGAGAATGGGAACCGTACTACGTAATTACTGCGGAAAATCTTAAATGATTTTTGCAAATATGTGCACGTCGGCTGACAACGATACTACTTGGATAAATGGGGTGGTGGCATACCCATTTCTACTGCTCGTGGTATACAAGGCTAGCTGAGGACGAGGACGCCGATCGTGAGACGTGGACGTCAATGGTATCTACTACGTGGGGGCCCAGTGTCGGGTCTTAGACGAGGAGGATGCAGCCAGTGGGACGTGGACGTCAGCAGTATCCAGTACGTGGGTGCCGGGTGCGAGTCCGGTTCGTGTGGCTGTGCCCAAGGGGAGGACCCACCACGTTGAGACAGGGGTCAAGTCTTGGCGGTGCAGCAGTAACCAGCAGGGAAATCCTATTCTGGAAATGCAGGTATGGTGACGGCAGAGTAAACGGTGCCAAATGAATTGGGCACGAAATATTTAGCGAGTGCTAAACCGGAGGAACGCTCCATTCAGTTCGCGACCCCTTGGCGGCTTTCAGTGTATATATTTAAAATACGTGTAAAGTGTGTATGTACGCAAATGTAGCCGCAAAGTACAAATCGATTAAAGTGATAAAACGACTTGTATTGTATATATTACCAAGGCAGCAATAACACTCTTCCAATAGCATTTGTAAATCGAAAACAATTCCAAGTCCTATGGTGATAGGGGTTAGGCTTGATGTGTGCCATTTCTGTTACGTGGGCCGAGCGACAGGGAGGCGCATTATTGATCGGGCCTAGCCGACGGGGCAAGGAATTGCCCCTTTCAACATTAACCTAGTTCAAAGCAAATTAGGCAAGATCTATTTCTGTCTGAAAATATATTTACTTTTAGGTAAGTACGGTACAATTTAAAAAATCCACACGTGTATGAGACAATATTAACAAGGCTTATTAAAAAATCTGTGATGTGTGTCAGACAAAAAAATTGTTTTAGAAATGTTTCACCTTCAATAATTCTTCTTGCTTAGTTTTTAATTCCAAGGACTTGATTTTCATTTCCATGTCCTTGAGTTCAATTTCTTTGTTTACTAAAACAAGTCATCTTGCATGTAGCTCTTCAGCCATTTCTAACTTCCTCTTCTGGAAGTATTGGGCAGCCTCACTTCCTTGGTACAAATCATCAACAGCATCCTTTAAATGTTTCCTCTTTTTATTTGATGAATTTTTCTGGAACATTTGCAGGGAAATGTCTTTTGATGACTGTGCACTCGTCACTTGCTTTGAAGCTGATGTTTCCCTTTTTTCATAACCATCAGGATACAACTCGTACACATCAGACTAAAAAAATACCAAAATGCACACAAACACTTATGCATACGGTAGTATGTATTGGATTTGATAAATTTAACAATTTTGAAACTAACATTAAAACCCCAAATGGCTTAGCAATAGAACCTCTATGGTAAGTCACCCATACACTACCGACTTCTTTAAAAGGTTAAATACCAGATAAAACAATGATAAAAGAGAATGAAAAGACAAGTGAAAACTTACTTGGCCACTCTATTTTAAGTAGCTCCCATAAAGATTTAAATGCAAAAGAGAGAACTGTAAAGTTTTAATTTTGAGGGTCAAGTATTGCCTAAAAAGCATGATGTTACTATAATTTTGAATTTTCAAGACTTCATGAACAATTTCATACATGCACATAATCACTCTTTTCCCCTCCCCCAATTGTCACTAGGCACATGACAAGCAGCATTTTATAGCAGTAGTAGTATAAAATGTCACAAGTGGAAATAAAGCACTACTGCTCTGCAAACAACTGACTAGCTTTACCTACATAGTCAATGCGAGAGCTGAGAACAAGGAGTGGAATTCATCCTTTTTGGTTTAGCAACACATATCAGTTTTGAATATGTCAGTTTTTTCCTATTTTTACATTAAGGGGAAAAAAAGTTTGTTGCTTCTTAAGCCCTATATCTTCCCATGTATGCTAGGTTCTAGATTAATAGTTTCCTGAAATAACATTCATATTTGTATCGTTCTGTACATACATATTACAATACTGAAAATGAAATACATTGTAGACAGACCAGACATTGGCTGATAACCTACACGTTCTTTTTACATGTAACACGGCTCTACCTCCACAAATACAGTTTGGTACTCGCAGCAAATTGGAATTGGACACTTACGTACTTGTTTGACATATACACATTCATTAATCAATCACTGAGTCGGTCCCAGAATTGATGAAAAATGTATTATAATTTTTTTAAATATAAAACATTGTCTATACAAATCAAGTATTCAGAAACATGAAAAGCAAAATGTATGTTGTCGTGTTGTTCTCTAGTAAGGCTAGATACAAGCAGTGATATGACATCACTTTGTTTGTGTGAAGTATGGTTATATGTCAAACAAATGTTTCTATCATGCTATACTTGGTATTTCCCCAGATACAACAGTCTGGAAAAGCAATTTTCAGCAATTTCGAGGAATCTGAAAAATCACATTTCTATCAAGTGATTTAAATTTTTAATTGATCAACACTGTTCTTAAAATGTGTTCTTTTCTTAGATATAAAAAAATTAAATGTGAATCAAGTAGTTTCGTCAAAAAGAATCACAGTTATTCGTTGCAAATATGTTTCAAGCATAGGTAAATAGAAACATAAATTAAAATGTAAATTAACTAAATAAATAATACAAGAATGAATTTTGTAGCACAACTAAGGTGAATAAATAACATTGGCATATAGTTGTTGGTTCCCACAGTTCTAATTATTTTTGACATCAGCTGGGTTGGGTGGCTCCTAATTTTTCTCCCAGTTAAAAAAAAAAGTATAATAGAAATTCTGGAAAAGGAGAGAAACTGCTGGGGTAGATTTGGTTTTGAATTAATAGTGACAATTATGTGAAATATTTATTAGCTAAGGAGCAAATTTTACACGGGAAGAAATACTCATGTTGTAACATTATTATCATGAGAAAGTAGTGCTTCTGAAGCTGTGTACATTACTGGTCGATTAGTGTATAGCAACTCTTGTAAAAACAAAAATTAATTGCAAACAGAAGGAATCATTTAGCACAACTACACATGCAATGCCCAGCCTCTGTTGTTTACCAGTAACCAATACAGTAGTATGTTACAGGTCGTTCACAGAAATATGACAACTTTGAAAACCACACAGTGAAAAATATCAGTTAAAATATGTATCTAATTTTCACCTCCTGACGTACATTAAATTTTGAACACTGTAAAATATATAGGCAGTTCTAATTTTGCAATCCTCCTTTCACCACAGTTAACCAGCAAATAGCAGCAGCTATCAAAAGTTGATCTGAAATTATGTCACTATCAGTACCAGTACTTGAAATTATTCAATTCCTCTTACCTCACAGTTTGAAATTTCCTCTTCTTCAATGTCTATTTCTTGCACTTGTGCTTCTTCATGCACAACTGATATGTTTGTGCAATTCTCTACAGAAAAAAAAATAGTTTAAATCATAACTGATTTTCAACCCAGTGCCAGTTAATTTCAAGTTTTTCGTTAAAAAGTTTTCAATAGCATGTTAAGGTAGCCACCTGCATACCCCTCCGAGTAGTGCACAAAGTTTTGGCCATTAGATGTTTACAAGAAAACTATTAATAATAATAATAATAATTTATAACCTTCGCAATTTGGCTACCGCCCGGTGGCGAGTGAACTCTACTCCATCCCTACACTACAAACCCTCCAGATTCTTTCTAAACATCCCAGCTCCTCTCACGGGTCTACTTTGAAATAGCATTCAAGGAAAATTACAAGTTTGTATTATAATTTCAGATCCTCCACTCATTTGTTAACTTATTATCTCAATTGTGAAAATGGGTGTTTTTGCTGATTAATTTAGTAATGAAAATATTGAATCTGAACATTTAAAAAGATGTATGCGAGTACACTACACCTTTATCTTTAACATTACGTAATATGATAGGGTCACCACTCAATGTCTAACAGAGGCAATCTGTCTGCGAGAAGAATGCATGTCAGTTTAGTGATAAGCGCTTGGAGGCTAGGATGTGGCGTGTGCATGCTCAGTTGCCCTAAGCGCTCCAGCCCCTCTAGGTCTGCAGCTGGCAGTATACGTCTACCCAGGTGGCTACCTTAAGGACACAAATTGTATCATCTGATTTAATATTTACTTACAAGACAAATATTATAATCTAACAGTTACTTACTTCTTACTTAAACTGCCCAAAAACAATAAAGTTTTAAGTGGCACAAAGTAAACATAGTTTCAGTATGCAAATTATTTTTAATAATCTGCATATTACAGGCTTAATTGTTACTAACAATAAAATAATTTTTACAGGACCTAATTAATATTACTATTAATTTTGGCTGTGACATGCAGACAATTCTGGGACGTCAGAATTCCAAAATGAAGCTTAGGTGCATGATAAAGAACACCTGGCAAATACCAAATAAATTGAATGGCTACTTTACACCTTAAATATTAACATTCAAGCTAAAATTTTTTTTAACTTATTGGGTTATTGGCTTATCATGTTTTTTTTTAATAGCTTGGGTATTTCACTAGTAATTTTAATTGCAATATTGTAGCTAAAATTAAACCGTTTTTTTTTTATTTTGCAATCATGCTTTGAAACATGGTTAAAATACTGGTTTGGATGTATAGCATGGTGGATAAGGAAAATATGCTTGAAGTTCAAGGAAAGACTATGTAAGGTTCGGTATACACATTGTAGAAGAAGATGGAACAACAGAAGAAAGATAAAGAGTGTGAAGAGTAGGCTCTGTGATTATGAGAACAGTGAGTGTGTGAATTGTACTATCAAATGATTTGGTGACAGTGAGGGATGTTAGGTTCAAAGTGGCAGGAGGTTTGAAAGGTTTAAAACAGCCACTTGACACATTTTGCCATGTGGACCTTGACAAGCGTACCAGCATTTTAATTGATGTACCAGTTTTTTGTGAGTTCACTACCAGGATTTCAAAGCGGCCGTCTAACATCACTGGCCCCACCCCAGTTCCCTCACCATTACTGATGGTTTGAAATCCTCCTCTCTCTCTTCCTGTGCCATCCACCTATTTGTAACCCACCTAGCAGCCCTTCTCTGCACCTTCTCCATCTCTACCACTTCCCCTTCCACATATAGGTCCCAGATTCCTGCCACATACTCCAAAACGGGCATCATTATTGTTTTGTATCTCTTTTCTTCCACTTTCTTGACCGTATCCCTCAACATCTTTCCCAGTAGGGCCAGCGCTCTTCTCCCTTTACTTATAATGCACTTAACTTGCTCGTCCCATCTTTAATCGCCCTGAAGAATAACTCCCAAATATTTATATCTGTTCACCTCTCCAATCTCCTGTCCTACCCATCTACATCTCTTGGGATTAATAACTGAAGGTGCAGTGTTGACAACTTACAATTTTTGGGAGGCCAAATTGTAATACACGATGCACATTAAAAAATAATATTAGTAGAACTGTCTAAAATGCACTCATTCACATTGGATAGACAATAGAAGGCCTAACGGCTAACTTACATAAAAAACATTGACATTTACTTGGCTGAATTTTGATCTAAAAATTGGTTTCACAAAATGTAAGGCACATGCAGGCCTTACAAACTATTATAATAATAACATTAATACCCAAAACTAATCAAAACATAAACACTAGACAGTTGCTTACCTTCATCTACATCTATGTGGTACAAAGCATCGCTGTCACACAGAGATGTCAAAGGTGTGAACTGTCCTTTGACTAGCCCCATTACTCTGGCCTCTATGGGTGTCACTTTTGGAGTGAAAAGACCTCCTCCTGTTTTTAATATTTCGACCTGCAACGAAAGCATTAGACGTGATTACATAATGGCAACACCAAGGTAGCCAAGTTTTGATGATAGAACAACACTCTTTCAATTCATTAACGAAAAAGAGGAATACAATTATTTTACCTTATCTGATGAAGTGGATTTTCTTGCCCTTTTTTTAATATTATCGTAGCATGTCTTCAGCTGTTTAGCTGTTCTTCTTACATCATTTGCAGCATTAAAAGCGGAAGATAACTCATCCCATGCTCGTTCTTTTTGTTTGCTGTGAACACCATCTGTTTTTTTATTTTCTAGAATGTGGAGTCTTTCTTCCACTAAATCTACAAGTAAATGTTTTTCCTTTTCCGAAAAGTTACACCGCTTCAAATTTTCCATGCTTTCAAACATGCAACACAAACACAAAACAATAACAGCAATAAATCGTAACTAGCCAACTTAACAACTAATAATTTCCGAGGTTGAATGAAATTACTCCCAGAAGTAATGATGTCACAATTGTTCTGACCAATAGGCATTAAGCACCCTTCTGCCGTACAGTGTTGTCAAATGTACAAATTCTTCGAACCGCCGTTCTCATGATCCCAGTTCAAGTATATACAGGTTACGTTTGTGCAACGCTTGTCGTAATGATCTTTGGATCAGTTATGAACCTTCGTCTGTGAATCTCCAGTCATAGGTTTATTCGTGCAACCGGGCACAAGACGTATATCAGATCCTTGTGACATCTTGAAGATGTTTACAAGATGGCGCTAGAGTGTGTGTGTGTGTGCAACACATGTTACCCCCTGTGTATAACAGGCTTACCCCCTCCATCACTTAGGGGAGGACTGGAGCTGTCTACAAGATGCATAGCGTCTTGAAGACATCTTCAAGAAAAATTTATGGCTTATCACATACTTGTCCCACAGCATTAATACATCCTCAAGATGCATAGCATCTTGAAGACGTCTTCAAGACGTTTATCATCTCCTTGAGACATCTACCCCATCTCCTTAAGACATCTTGAAGAAATTTTCTAGACATGTAACCCCATATGTGTATAACAGGTTTACCCCCTCCAAATCTTACCTCCAACAGCAGATCCCCAGCAGCAACACATCCTTCTTCCAGCACAGTCACTACTCGAATGAAGAGGGGAGACAGTCCTCACTAGTATAAAACCTCCCCTCCATTCTTACCCCTCAATGTCTCCCCCCTAGATTTCTCCAACACTGTATGTCAATGCTCAGCAGTTATTGTTACTCATTTGGTTGCTGACATCCTAGGTGAGTACATTAAAAATGGCAGGTCTTAGCTACGAAATAAGTACTCACTCACACACATTTAAATAATAACAATTATTTATCAAAAAATACATATATAGCAGTAAAATCAAATCCACATTTTTTTTGTTTCATTTGTTATGTACACAGTTCATGACTGTAAAACAGCATTATCGCGTGCACAAATTTCTAGTCAGTCAGTCAGAGGTTGGTAGATAACCAAAAACAAGCATTGTCTTTTGCTACATAGCTAGCTGTGTAAAACAGCATGACGCGCGCGCACACGTCATAACGCAGTCAGTACACGTACAAATCGCGTTGCTTGAAGTTCACATACATTTGGCTGTATAACACTTTGTGTGTGAAACACACACACGCAGTTCTTGTTTCAAAGCTTGTACACAGCTTGTTGTGTAAATTAGGTGATCGTGTTGTATAACGTAGACGTGATGTATAAACAGCTGGCAACTACACAGTCGGCTGATAGGATCTTCGGTGATGCAGATAGACAGGCGTGTTAGCATCTAGCCGCCAGGCGATGGGGACAGATGCTCAGCCGGAGTCGGTAGGCTACACAGCATAGCGGGCGTGGTGTGCGCGTTGCGGACCCTCCAGGCGAAGCAGGCAGGTGGAAGTATTTCTCTCTCGCGATATCCACATACTTTTTTAGTCTGGTAAAGACACGCGATAATGACCTCATGGCAATGTCATGATACCGTCTGTGTTGATGTAACGCTTATCGTCAGCTGCCGACAACGCTACTTTGGTTACACGTTCAGTAAAGACTATGTGTTCACGCGACTGGAAATGATATTGAGTGCCCCAGACTCGTGAATTTTGCATCAAGCACTCCAAATAATCACTAAACATGAGCGTGTTCAGCACGTTACCCTTTACACCTTTAGCTTTACGCGTACATTTCCCGTCCTGTAGGGTGTAAGCGTAAAGTTTAGGACGCAAACCTACAAAGGCTGTGATGATGTCGCCACCACACTCATCCTTCATAACGCCTGAGACTCCCTTGTTTATGCAAGGAAAACCTTGACGATTATCTGGCTCATAATTTGAAGTGTCAAAGCGTGTAGCCAAATGAGGACCAATGCGAGCGTACACATCTTGACAGTGTACCTCATAAATTAAACTGTCGGTGTCACAATACAGCAGGTGTAAGGAGGGCAAAGGAAACAATTGACGCATAAAGTTGTAGTGAAAATCGTACAAATACAATTTTGAAAGGTCGAGAATTGCAAAACCGGTGTACAGTGGTTTGTTGAAGGTAATGTCGAGCTTTTCCATCTCGATCAATACAAGTTCATCGGCGAGGATTTGACGCCCTTTGAATGTCGGATGCCCAATCAGTTCTGGCGCACCATATATCATGTCGTACCGCGAAACGACACGAATATAATGTTCCCGGCGAACATTTTGAAGGCACTTGCCATAATCGGAATTACACATTAGTTTAAAAAATGATTTTTCAAACGCGTTCACAGCCTGAGCACGTTTGTCAATGTTAAACCTAATGTAAGGCGCCATCCATGCACTCTGGTCAAAATGCAATACGCGGTGAACAGACTGTAGAACAGCGCCTTACACCAGGTAGCGCTTCAGTGTTTGCCCGTGTATATTATAATTATTCCGCGGTTCTAAAGTAAGGAAAAGTTTTTCTGTCGAACCATTTGGTGGTACGCCATTGATTGGTGCAAGTGGCAGATCAGATAGCACATCGTGACAATCCTCTGGGAACATCAAATCAACCTCCGCGAAAAAGCATGAGTCCCCTTGTGTATCGATGTTGGCGAAATCCCAATGAGAAAATTCATTTTCCGGAACCCACTGAAAATTAGCAAAAGGAAGTTTCGACATCATTGTATGACTGTACATACCGTTTATGTCAAAGTAGCAAATATAGGATGATGGGAGGGAAGGGTCGTAGTCCTCGTCCATGTAAATATTGTTGGCAATTGCGTGTCTTTTGCTCACTTGAGTAATACCGCCTCGAACCCCGCGTTCAACAAAAAGATATTTATCAGGGTCGGTCAACAGCTCCAAGTGCACTTGTGTCTTTGATAAGAGTCCGTCCCAGGCTAGAGCAGGAGCCGTGACATAAAATGCGGGGTCCACACCGTATGCCTCTAAGCAAACCGTCCTGAAATTCTCAAAAACGTCTGCTAACAAACATGTATCTATGTGTAAATACTGCAAGGCATACTCCTTTAAGCTACCACAGTTGAACACATTACAGGCATCCTGAGCGTGCATGTAATCGCTCTCGCTCGCACCCTCACCTTTCATTACATTGCAGAATGCGTCTCTAGGAGGCAGGGAAGTCTCACGTAGATTTTCTTTCCATAGACCGCACGTGGTCGTATGGAAAAACTCCCTTTCTTTGAGCCAAATCAAACTGCGCATCGTCTGGAAACTGTGAACGGGTGAGTTTTAGCTGGTGCAACACTAGATTACCAGCTAATGTTTCCAGCGACGCGGTCATGAAATTAAAAGAATCTATAAACCTAAGTCTTAC
Organism: Medauroidea extradentata; assembly: GCA_003012365.1. Taxonomy (NCBI): domain Eukaryota; kingdom Metazoa; phylum Arthropoda; class Insecta; order Phasmatodea; family Phasmatidae; genus Medauroidea; species Medauroidea extradentata. Next base: position 5,036 of record PNEQ01093234.1, on the reverse strand, counting down.
TGTGCGCATGCCTCCTTGTGCTGTATTTCCATAGGGAATATGTTTTGTGATACACTTGTAACTCTCCATAGTGTTCCCAATGACTTTAATATCACCTGGGTTTTCCACAACTACGCTGCCGTCTGCCTGAGTGACACGGCGAGAGGCCAGCGGACGCATGAGAAAATGACCGTCATAATTTTGCATGTTGTGGAATACAGCTACGAGCTGATTCTTCGCAAGACGGAACTGCAAATTGCACTTGTTGTGCGCGTATCCTCAAATTTCACCAGTCAGGTGGTCATGGTCAAGTACAATTTTGTCTGAAGCATTATGCAAATCCTTCTTGCAAATGTGACATTTAGTCTGACTCGCGAGCCGGACCGTATCGGTCGCAGTCAGCGCCTTCTTACCTACATCTACTTTGTAAATGTCACATACATATTTTGTCAGCTCGATAATTTTAGCCACAAGACGCTCCATACAATCCTCACCCACAAACGTATGGTACTCTGTTTTGCTAGAATCATAACTACACACTAACAAAACAGACGCAGCGTACAGTACGTGTTTATTCATAACCGTCGTGCTAGAACCGCCATCTTGTGGCATACATGTAGACATGGGCTGCAAAAAAGTTTGTGTCGCAATATGCTACAAAGCCCATTCTCTGCTGCTTAGAAAAGTTTGTGAATTCAAGACACTTGTCATCCTGGCTAGGGAATGTAGCACGTACAGCAGAGTGTTGTTTACACTGTTCAGTGTGTGCAGTCAGTCTGTCTTCGCTCGAAAAATACTGAAGACAGTACTCGCAAATCTAAATTTTTCCTGTATGTTTCGTCAACTGACTGTGTACAAGGCGTGCTAGATTTTTAATAGTTACAAAATGTAAATGGGCAGTACATTCACTAGCACGAAGTGCCAAAACATTTACGTGGCGCTCTCTTCGCACAGGAGATATGTGAAGAGGAACTACACGAGTGTCCGTCGCGTTAGCACACGTTTCGTTAATAATATTTGTGTCTTTGTCAACGCAAGCGTACACATTAACACAAATATCATTAATCTCCTCGAAACGCGACACCTGATGTAATGTTGTAGGGAAAGTCATACCACTCGTCTTAAATATTGTCCTAGGTTCAGGGTAAGATGTGCGTCTCTCACTATGACGTGGTGCGGGGTACAAACCCGCGACCACGCTGAACAAAAAGCAGTCGTCGGTAGGACAGTCTACATTTACGCAAGCTTTCCTATTGCCAATAAACGCAGGGAGTTTAGTGTGCGCAGCACCTACTGTGAACGGCCTATACTGGGATGTATCCATGTCCAGTTGTAGAAGTAACTTAAGGGCCCAGCCACTACTGCGCCCAGCAAACTCCGTAACGTTGTTTGTAAGTGCGAGAATGAACTCTTCATCAAATGTTTCACCCGCATCTGAGGACTCGAGAAGCGCGCGTGATTTATAAGAAAAATGAAACGTTTCAGTGGCAGTTTCCCCAGCCAACCCGCCTTTAATAAATTTGCCACTCAAAGACACGTATACTTTAATGGGACGGTGTTGCCGTGAGAGTAAAGCCAGGAAGGGCTCTTTACACCTGATGAGAAACGTGTTCGAATACACGTCAGTTTCAACCCGATCATTACTGATACGCGCATCCACGAGCCTGTTACCAAACGCCGTATCCAAGAGCGTGTAAGTAAGCGCAGATGGAGATAAGCGCTCATCACCAGTAGCTGGCGAGGTCGATGCGTCACGAGACGTGCTGGCCTCGCCAACATTCTGTACACAGACATGTTTTGCAGAGGAAGCCATATCGATGTTTTTACCAGATTAAAAAAAAGTGGAATAACGCAGGGAAAATAGCACCGCTTTCGCCACAGACCTGGACAAATATATGAAGAATACTAAGTAATAACATTCACGATTTGTTTACATTACCTACATACATACATACATATGTACATACTCACACAGTGCTAAATAAAATCACACTAGACAACATTTACATATATGCAATACATACACAATGCTACAGACATACATACATACGACCCCGCTCTCATACATTCAAACATATACATGCAATACATAAGCTACAGACATACATACATAAAATCACTCTCTCATACATTCAAACAGACATCTACATACATACGTACAATTACACAACATTTCTTACATACGATACATTCAAACACAATCATGCAATGCTACTTACAATCACATACATAACCTACAATTACAATCGCATACCATTTCATACATATGATAAAGACATATGTACATAAAATCACTCTCTCATACATTCAAACAGACATACGCTACATGGAACCATACATATTGTTAATGTACTTACTGTTGAGAGTATGTGAGGAAGGTAGATGTAGCAGATAGCGTTGTCAAAGACACAGTGATACAGATCACGCAAGTTACACGCTATTTGAAGATAATGTAGAACAGCTCTGTGTGCTAGAAACACGAGGCTGACGAGTGACTCATATTCCCCCTTCTGCAACCAGCTGTGAGACACTCTGTCCCCTCATGCTGTTTGCAGAAGGGTGAATAAAATTATAACTAGCGATGGCGTCCCACAATAATCAAACGTTGATTGTAGAGGTAATAAATCTGTCAAACCAACACGTGTTGTTTTAATGGGTGACGCTATCCCCCGAAACACGAGGGTGAGTGACTCACACGAATCAACTAGGGTTGATGTAATAAATCTGTCAAAGCGGCACGCGCCACAAACCATTAAAACGGCACGTGTCATTCTACACACAGCTGCGCTGAGCCAACCCTAACCCTAGAACTTATATTTTGGAAGATTCTAGCGGCTCGCTTATCCAGGGCTCGTTCTATGCATTCGAATTACAACTTGCAAAATTTCCAGATATTTACTTAGTGGAGAAAATTGTGCGAACTGCAGACGACAAGGCTTTAGTAAAATGGCAAGGTTTTCCAACTAGTCAGAATTCGTGGGTTTTAAAAAATGATATTTCACCCCTGAAGAAATAAACTGAATGTATGCGGGTCTAATCAATACTGCGTCTCTCTCCCTCCTGACTTCTGCCCACCCTCCTAGGGGCGTGCAATGACTCCCTCCCTTCCTTCACGGCGGGATGTCCGCCTGGGAAACTTGTTGCGCGCGCCGTGGTTATCGACCCCTCCATCGCGCGCGTGTTTATCTACCCCAAAGCCCCGGGTGAATGCAAGTTTCGGTCGATCTAACATACTTCATAGGGGACTCGTGAAGATGATATCTAAATAATGGTTTGTTTCCCACACTCACTGCAAGTGTTGGGATAGCTTGCTTTTCACGTTGAATGAGTGATGGACCCGCATGCTGGGACAGTTTTATTAGCGCGTTCCTCAATTACAACCACCCTCTGTGTTGGTGGGAGACGCGTATCTGTGATGTTAACAGCGGGATTGTCCTTTGGTTTCTCATTTACCCAAACTTACCCGCATCGCTGAGCGTGTAAATATATTTTTTGGGGTTTGTATATATACGAAACTTTGCGTCTAGAAACTCACAGTCTATATCATGGATGCATTTAATGGAGATGAGATATATATGGCTGCATTAGATGCTGCAAAAGCAATGGATGCTGCAGTAGCACAACATGAACGATATGAGGATGTGAAGCAAATAGAGCAGCGGGTGCAGAAGATGTGGAGGCTACTATTCAATCCAACACCTCTTGAAGACCAGGAGATCCATGAGCAACATGAGCAACAGGTGTTAACGCCTGTTGCCTGAAGCGAGCTTACTGTGGCATCAACATCTCCTGGGCTGTCATCTCCCAAGGCTATGTCATCACCTCGGGAGATAGAGTTTCCGGACGACATTGTATGGATGCCATCCCCAGCACCGACGCCGCCCCCAGTGCTGTCGTCTCCTTCACTGACGCCGCTCCCGACACTGACGCCACCACCAGCTCCAATGCCGTCACCAATGCTGTCGTCTCCGTCACTGCCGCCGCTCCCGACACTGACGCCACCACCAGCTCCGATGCCGTCACCAATGCTGCCGCTCCCGATACTGACGCCACCACCAGCTCCGATGCCGTCACCACAACCAACACCAACAGCACACAATCCTCAGCGTGAGGAGAGGCGGCAACGGAGAAGGTTAAGATGTCGGCGTTTGGTTCTGTGGATTCATTGCACCGTCGCTTTATTGGAGACACTTGAAAGTGACGACGATGATGATGATGATTAATTTTAAGTGTGTGTGTGTGTGTGTGTGTTTATATTGTCAGAGTACATGTTGCCGAACGCCACAAGAAAATCAGCTGTGGACTTCGTTGACCCCGTGGCCAGCGAATTCCCCCGGAATAGGGAAGCTAACTTTAAAAAAAAAAATAACAAAAAAAAGATAATAATCCGCAATACTGGGAGTTTCGATTTGGATGGCGTAGCTCATATAACTTATTACAAAGAAGAAAAAAAATATAAAAATTAAGGCTATCAGCGAGAGGTACAATTCCACAACAAAAAAATAAAAAAAACAGAGACAGAGGATCGTTACCGACGATGTGGAATGAGTGTAGTGTGGTGGACTACTATACGTAAGTCTAATAATTAAGACTACAACTCGGCGGCGTTAACCTGGTGAGATTAATAAAAGCGGGAAGAACAATATCAAAGAAGTAGTTTTTCATTACTACGACATTTATTCTTCCGTTTAAAACTGTCACTAAACCACAAAAGTAACAAAAAAACAAAAAAAAAATAAACATATTGTATTAAGGTTGTGAAACAAATAAAAATTAACAGTGGTAGTCTGTTGATTATACAGATAACAAATTATGAGATTTAGAAAGACTCGTGGCCCCGCCTTAAAGATTTAGCAACAAAAAAAATAAGAATATTGGCGTCGGGAATATACTCTTGTACCGAAGTTAATCAACATTCATCAAAGAATGATAATAATAATAAATAAAATATATTAGCGACAAGCGAGTGCACAAAAATCAAAAGTACTGCCAGGAAGCTCAATTTATAGGACGATAAAAATTCAACAACACTAGACGCGAGTTTAGAAGAGACATAG
>PNEQ01093232.1:0-23800 GCA_003012365.1 Medauroidea extradentata | reverse complement strand
CCCGTGCATTTAATGAGTACATATTGTAGCTAAAATTTATCGGAGCACTGTAACGTAAATGTAAACATTGTACAAGCTTATGTAAATAAAAGCACGTGGCAGTGTTGATGTTTACATGTAGCGGAAAGATATAAACTGGCAGAAAATAGAAATTAATCAGGGCTTTTTCGAGTGCTCACTTTATTCCGAATCACCTATATCGATATTGACATACTGATTACGACTTCTGTATTTAAACATACCGAGAAGAGAATGTATCGATAACTGCCAATATCAAAACTGAAAATGTAACCGATATATTTTCAATTTATTTAAAACACTTTATAGAAATAGACAATGCTACCGAAATGTACAGTTCCAACGAAACTGACAATTTCATTGATATTGTTTTTGGACCTGACCATGTTATCTAAATTAAAATTATTATCGAAATGAGTATTATGATCGAAACCATTATATCACTGAAATCATGATTGGTAGGTACCGTTATTGTACGAGAACAATATTATTTATGTTCAGTAAATTTTCAATATTTTAAATAGTCATGCCAATAACCTTTTCACTTATTTTGCTGATGATACGTGATATTAAAGACAAGAAAGGTATAACAGAAATAATTAATAACATGACTGTCGCTGTCTACGTTCACCACAGGTAAATCCAATCTCTCATTACTTTAGTCAGGTATACATGTTATTTTCTTGGATTTCATTTCATGTATTAACATGCATCAACTTACAGGATTCTCTGAAATTTCAATGCCACTAATTACTCTACATTAATTAACCATGCCACATCAGCAATAAACATGCAAATGCTTTACAATACAGAAATACAGGGTAAACCCTACTTGGATCGAGATTAAAAATTTAAAGTATAAAAAGCCGATGAGAGATAACAGGTTTACCAACACATTTGTGAAGATGTAACTACCAGGCATAACTTAAGTAGTTATGTACAGTATTTATCGACTATCTCTTGTAATGTTACAATATCAGCTGGGAGCTGCAGTTGGTGCAGCAGCTAGAGCACTCACCTCTCACAAAGGCAGTCCGGGTTCGATATCCGGTGGGGTCAATCCCCAGATTTTCTTATGTGGGCATCATGTCAAGACAATGTCACTGGTCTGCAGATTTTCTCGGGATCTCCCGTTCCCCACGCTCTTCAGTCCAGCACTGCTTTATATCTCATGTCACCCTTCACCAGCGCTAAAGACCTAGATGTTACGTACAGACCAAAATATATTCACGATATGAAGCAACACATCTCGTGTAGTTACGACATTTGAAGTTTTGCAAACATATTTATCAGTTTTCAGTTTTGCATATTTTTTCAGTGAATAATAGCAAAGTTGTATTTCATCACTACTCCATGTGACACCCATAAGGCACTTATGAAAATTCACGTGGGTAGGATAGGTCAGCCAAAATCTCAAGTTTTTTGGTTTTTGGAATATTAGCCCAGTTAAGTTTACCTGTGATGTAGGTTTTTTTTATTCCCGTCATTTTAAAACACTGAATAGAATTGCAGGTGTCATCAAATTCTGGTCATCAACAAAACCTGGTCACATGACTCTACTAGAGGGACTGAATTTTCATAAGTGCCTAAAGACTACACAGATAATAGATCAGTCACCTTCCATAGTAAACAACACGTGCGGTACAGCAACAGACCATGGGAACAAAGGTCATTTTGTTTTCTCAGATTCTCGAAACTTCTCTCTTGCTACACCTGAGCCAGGCCGTTATACTATGCCATCTGTATAGCTAATGTCACTCACTGTGTCAAGTCGGGTGGTTGAATATCTGCGTAAAGAATAATAATATGCAACCAAAATAAAAAAAAAATTTAAAAAAAATTTACGAAATTAAGCTGGGAATATTTTGGTATCAAAGAAAGTGAAGCCATAGCCAGACACAAATAATGTAAAAATGATAATAATCTCTGTCCGTTACAAACAACATATTTGTCATTAATTTTTAAGTAAAATTACGTAACATATTGTCCACTAAAACCATGATGATGTATGGTGTGCAGTCCTACATGCGAGAATCCGGAGGTTGACCCCAACGGGAATCGAACCCGGATTGTCATGGTGGGAGGCGAATGGTCCATTCGGCCACTACGGCCCTTTATTTAATTAAGGGGCCTCCCTACCTGCACTTCAATTGCGCTGCCGCAAGTTGTGACTACACTTTTTTTGACAAACTACTTAACGCGCATTGTATTTGTAGGCCTATATCTACGAAATAAAAACACACTTCAAACTATGTTGCTATAGTTTCAGAAATTCTGCGCGTTTATTTAAATCATCATTTTCAGGCCCCTCAAAATGGCCAAAATTGGGTTTTTTCAACTTACTGTATCTGTAAAAATAACAACCAGATTCGAAAAACACAACAATAGAAACAAGCGCCAAACTTTGAACTATGCAGCCCACAATAAAATAATGTGGTCGTACCGCTTACAGTCCCATAGGAAAAAGGATAATAGTAAAGCACTGCACGCTATCCGAGTGGCTTGCATGGAGAGGCAATAATGCATTACATACGTTGGTCAACGGCAACCTTACCGCTCCTGTCTCGTACATACAAACTCAGCCTACCTAGGGAGGCCCCTACTCGCGCAGTTACAGATGATAACGGAAGTGGTGCATGGAGTATTGAAATACTTGGCAGACTACATTTAAAACATCAGGTTTTAGTTTTCTCTATGTTTGGCCTCTATCGGTTTAACCTGATGCCCTTTAAAAATTGTGTCAGTAATAAACTTGGAGCAAAGAGTTCAAATCGTGGGTAATCTATTCCGGATTAGATTCTCTTAGTTAACAGCCCTTTGTCAAACTAATGACTTAGTTCAAGTATAAATGGGACTTTCAAGTTTTTATTCTGCAATAATAAACTAGCAAATTTCTCCAGTTTTAGATTTCTTTTTTGCTTAGAAAATCATCAACAATCAACAAAGAACTCGCACACTTGCGTTTATTGATACAATTTTGTGCCATCACTGCATTGCGAATGTTTACGAGAATGTGTACATTCGTCGTCTGAAACACATTAAGCGGGGTGTTACTTACACAATGCATTAAAATTGGAACACTTAATTGCTTGCCTTTAGAAACGTGCTTCTGAAATTAGAGTCTGTATCTAAATCTACAAGTTTGGTACAATCTATATTTATTACAAATTTTTAACAATATTTTATTGAGTTAATGGCACTTAGATTTTATTATATGAAAAAAATAAGGGTGTTGATTAAATACCATAGAAAAATAAAAAGCTATGAAAATGAGTTTATGTTAATTTAATTCCAATTCCAGAGTGATGGTAACTTACTACAAATTCATTTTAATGTTTCAAATATGGTCGATAATCATATTTCCGCTTAAATTTCATTCACTCCCTCACCGACCTTCTAGGCACAGACTACCTGCCTTATTCTGTTCCATTTATCAACTGAATCTTATTACTGTCATTCCTTCTTCCTCTCAACTCTGCCATAGTTAATAGGCAGCCTAACATACCCTAGCCTTCCTTTACATTCACTACCGTATACAGCCTGACCAGCTTTCCAGTTCTTCCTTGTTTCCTTCAATGATGGCAGAAAGTTTCCTTCATTCCCAACTTCCTTGCCTTGCCTTCTCCATCAACCCTTCACTCTACTCTGAACCTTTTCTAGTTCCTGTACCTTTCCTTCCTTGCAAGGATCCCTTCTGCTACTGCGTATTTCAGCATTTGACATACCACTGAGGTGTATCCCTTCTCTTCCACCCCTCCATTGACTCTTCAGGATCCTTCCAAGCATTCACAGAGCCCTTCTTCCCTTAGTACTCTCTTTCTACCTGTCCCTTCCACCCAAGGTCTCCTTGTAACATCACCCGTAAGTACTTGTATTCCATCACCTCCCATACCTCCTGCTCTCCCCATCTGTACTTGCCCCAACTATTCCCCTTCTTCCTAGTGAATCTCACCACTTTTGCCTTCTTGATATTAATATTCAGTTTATTACTTTCTGACCATTCTAGTACCCTGTTAATGTCCGCCTGCAAGTTGTTTCCCTCGCCTATCTTCGAATATAGTACACATTCTCCCGAAAACAACTATCTTGACACCCACCTCCAACCCAGCACTTTTCCTTATGGTACCCCTGATATTGCAGCGCCACACATTGCTTTTAGTGTAGTTTCCTAACCTAACAAAACTGTTCTTTGAATCAGATATAATTTTTTCCTATTTTAGATATACTAATCTAAACTAACTTAATCTAATCTAAACTGTCAGAGTGGAACAGGGAAAGAGGAGGAAGCGGACTAGGGGAAGAGACCTGCGCAAAACAGATGTGCAGGGTAGCACGGAGGATTGTTTTTACCTGTCGCTAGCAGTGTTGCCAAAATGTGTGGAATTTCAAATTACTTATAGAATTTTGCATGTAAAGTAGGACTATGCCTGTGTGGAATTTGTCGGGAATACTCAATTCTAAAATAAAAAGCTATTTGAATATAATTGTATAATTTATAAATGTAGTAAAATGTATAAGACTTACAAATTATAACTGAAAAGTGAAGGCTGAACAGGTTTTTTTTCTTGATTTTCTGCTGAGTGTTGGGGTGAACTTGCGTTGTCAAGTTGCCAGCATAGCACATAGGCCTGTGTAAAACAAGAATGTGTTAATTTCCCGGTGATATTTCACCACGTGTGGGATTTGGTTGTGGTGCGTGTGTGTATATTGAGATAGTAAACCTGGCAACACTAGTCGCTAGAAGTTTCTCTATTGGCCAGTGGCCACCCGGATTCATGGACACGGAAGAATAGGGAGTTGACCCAACTTTCTTCCATAAATCCGAACGTATCTGCATCCAAAGGTTTGCCATTGCTGATGCGGCTCGGAAGGTCTTACGTTTAGGTTCTTGTAGACAAGTTAGAGTATACTATGTAAAGGCACTAGGCCTAATTTTTTTTTTAATTCTACTAACTAGGTTGCATTTTGGGTTCACATCTTAATTAACATACGCTGGCAATATTAAAAGCCATGTAACCTGACACTACATTTTATCAAAGAATACATGTGTGTTACGTTATCGCATTACATGTGAAACAGGAAACAGCATGCATTGTATACTTCTAAAATCATTAACCAACAACATGTACTTAAACTGCTTTACCATGAGTTACATATGCTATAACCAGCGGGAACGTCACTGTTAAAAGACACATGATAAATATAAATAACGTTGATTTTGAACATACTGTTGTCTTATACGCGTAACGTACGCATTTCGAATAAACTGTGTACACCGCCATATTTTGAACAATTTAAAAAATAAATGTGACCAACTGACAATCAATACTGCCAACAGTGCGAAAAATATTCTACATGAAATAGTTAAAACAACTAAAAAGTAGTTATAATCGATTATAATAGTATTTTACTGTTTTCGTTACAGAAAACGTTATATTTAATTAAATTCAGGTTATTTTATTGTTTTAGTTACTAAAAGTTTGCATATATAGAAAATTTATTTATTTATTTATTTATTTGCCTCCAGTGGTTTCCCTTTCCATACATCCCATGCATATACATCCATGATCCATACAATTGGATAGGAGTTGTCAGGATTATTAAGTCTAACCATATTTGTTACCTGCATAGATCAAATGCTCCTTGGAAGATAACGAGACGCAAGAAGTCAAATTTTACCCGTTATCCGTAATCAAACAGAAATTATCAACTCGGCACTTTGATACTTAAAACCACGGCACGCTCCCCTCCCCTCTTCCTCGCGGTTTTCCTTAAAACTTTGCCTCCTTCGATCATTCACTCTCATTCACAGACGCGGTTCGTGGATTTTGACATACGTAGGGCTGCATACGAGAAAGAACACTTAACCTCCAATAAAGATGGGGGGGGGGGGGGTCACGGAAAAACTTGGATTTCAAGGTGCAAAATTACGCTATTTTAACAGTTCCCGTTTCTAAACATTGAATATACTTTTGGTAGATTTATTTATATTTTTTAAATAAACATTCGGTTAAGGGGCCTCCCTAGTCCCTGATAGAGGAAATCAAGTAACGTTTCAAGCAGTTACTTCTAATCATTTTCTCAAACAGCTTAAAACATTTCAAGGAAATGTTTTTTTAGACCAAAATTCACAAAATCAATAATAATGATTTTAACAAATTTAACAAGCCTTTGGATTACTGTAATATTTATAGAACAAAATTCACAAAATCCACCAACATAATTGTCACAAATGTAACATACTTTTCGATTACTGTTATTTTTTTTTAGAACAGAATTCACAAAATCCAAGAACATAACTTTCACAAATGTAACATACTTTTTGATTACTGTTATATTTTAGAACAAAATTCACAAAATCCACGAACATAATTTTCACAATATGTAACATACTTTTGGATTACTGTGTTGAGCGCTTTAAGTAGCAAGTAGGTGGAGAACAACAAGGGTAGCTGAGTGAAAAGTTACGCCAAGTCGAAATCACATCAGAGAGTGCTGTTCAGACATCGGATTGACATCACAGCTCAGTTGTTTTAAAGGTTCACAAATCACAACGTTTTACATTTAACAAAACTGCACCATTAATTTAATACAGTACCTATAGTTCGTGTTTTTTTTTTTTTTTTTTTTTTTTACACTTTTAACTTTACTACATTTCACTGTATTAGAAAATGAAAATATTAAGTCGAAAACATGTTTCAACTAAATAGTCACCTAACTAATGTGTGGATGCCCGTTACTTATACGTGAAGTTCGTTCGTCGTTCTTTTCTTAGAACAAATTTCGCAATAAGCGGGGTCGGTCCTCGGATTTTCGCATGTGGGAATCATGCCGGACGATGCCATTGGTTGGCGGGTTTTCTCGGGGATCTCCCGTCTCTCCCACCCCTTCATTCCGGCGCTGCTCCATACTCACCTCATGTCACAACTCACCAGCGTTGAAGACCTTGATGTTAAGCGCTGACCGAATCCTCTTCCCCCCCCCACCCTTCCCATTGTGCTATAATTATGTAGTGAGTTTTGTCCGCGCCTACGTACTCTGCAACCCGCCGTATACGTGTTTTCATCGCTATGTTATCCAGGGTCCCAGGTCCTTTCACACTGTGGGCAGCAGGCCTTCTCACACCAAGGGCCGAAGGCCCTTGCACCGAGGACTGCGGGTCCTCAAACATTGGACCGCAAACCCATTGAACCAGGATGAAGGCCCGAGAAGCCATATCGAATAGGGCTAAAATCCCCTGTACACCCGTTCGAAATATCATGCGAGTCTCGCGGGCCCTTTACCTGGTTAGTGATAAATCACTGTCTCTGCCTATTTGATCGGCTAGTAAGTTACTTCTGTTCTGTTTTCTGGCATAGTCGACTGTACGTCTTCCAGCACACTACATTACCCTGGTTCCTCAAACCCGTCTCTTAAGGGTCCTCCCTAGATAAGCTGGCTTTTGTGTGTGTAAGGAAGGAGCGGTAAGAGTGCAACTGACCGGTGTCTGCAATGCATTATCACCTCTCCGCGCAAGCCACTCAGATTGTGTGCAGTGCTTTACATTTTTTTCCTTTGGGGACTTCAAGTGGTGGCCAAATTATATTATTTAGGGGTAGCATAAAAGTCTAATGCTTAATTCTATTGTTTTTTTTTTATCTGGTTGTTATTTTTACAGATATGACAGTCTGGAAAAGATTTTTGGCCATTTTGAAGGACCCAAACCCCAAACAAGTTTCTAATAAACATGCTGAATGTTTACAACTAAAACAACGTAGTTTAAAGTGTGCGTTATTTTCTTAGATAAAAAAATATATTGCGCGTTAAATAGTTTCGTCAAAAAATAAAATAATTCATTGCAACACGTTTGAAGCATAGTCTGCTCGCCAAGTGGCACTGATCCATTTGGTCCACGGGCTTGTATAGGGTATTTCCAGCTAACCTAGAGTTCCTGGGTTCCCTTATCCGTCACCCAAGGAACATGTCTCGCTGCATATCATTGGCCGACATGCAAATTTTGATTTCAAGTTGAAAAATGGGGGCTATATAATATTTGAATATACCGCTGGTAAGAATGTTAATATTTGCATTGTATTAATATTTTTTGGTAAGTGGGGACAATTACTCTAAATAATTTTAGGGAGGACTTATCCTACCCGCGGCGCAGTGGCGGCTCGTGGGTTGTTGCCAGGTGGGGCTGCAGTTGCCAAGAGCTGTACACTGTTGTGCGCTGGTTGACTCTACTGCCACTGACACGCTGATGTGCAGGTGCCCCTTACTACTGAGTGGTCACAACACATCTAGTAGCCGGCAAATATTTCATGGCCGTTGGTCTACGGTGCATTCACCAAGAGAGTACAGTTCCGACTATATGCAGCCCCAAGAGCCGCCATTGCCCGCGGGGGGCGGTTCTTGGTTGGTGGAGCGCAGGGGGGAGGGGGGAGAGAACAGACAGACCAGGGCACCGAGTTAGAGGGTAGTTGGTGATGCCAACATTTTTTTACTTGGGAATGAAATGTAAATGATTGTAAATAATATACAATATCTGCCAATATTTATACTTTTAATAGTTTTGAATTTTTGTATTTTTATTAACCTTCAACGTCATATAATGTTATAAATGTAGTATTTATAATTACAATGCACACTTAAAACACTGCTAATGGTAGTTAGTAAGTACAGGTTTTGTGTATTTCTACTAAAATTTTGTACTGTTATTTACCCGAGCGCAAAACAGTGTATCGTCACTGATTTTATGAAATCTCATATGTGTTAAAATCAAATTTTTTTTCGGGAGGGACAAAAAAGCATAGACACTAACAGTGTTATGGTATTTTCTAGTAACTACAGTAAAATGTCATAAAAGCATAATTTCTATCCATCTGTGTAAACTGTAGCACAAGCACAGGCACAGAGAAAATAACTTTAATATACTATTTATCATTTGGCACATAGGAGGCTTCATAAAATCAACGACGGTATGCAAGACACGTTTATTACAGTTGGGTTGCTTGGACTGGTGGAAAAGGGGAAGGGCCCTACCAGCACACAGACATCCTGAGGATGTCCGTAGGATGTTGAAACTGTCGTCCCTAGGACGTCCTAGAGAAGTTCATTTCAAGTCCTTTTTATGTAGGAAAAGTTCATGGAAAAGTACTACCTACGGACATCCCTAGGATGTCTGGCATACACATCCCTGGGACATCCCTAGGAGCTTCCTGGGACCTGTATTAAACACATCCCTGGGACATCCCTAGGAGCTCCCTGGGACCTGTATTATACACATCCCTGGGACATCCCTAGGAGCTCCCTGGGACCTGTATTTAACACATCCCTGGGACATCCCTAGGAGCTTCCTGGGACCTGTATTAAACACATCCCTGGGACATCCCTAGGAGCTCCCTGGGACCTGTATTAAACACATCCCTGGGACATCCCTAGGAGCTTCCTGGGACGTGTATTTAACACATCCCTGGGACATCCCTAGGAGCTCCCTGGGACCTGTATTAAACACATCCCTGGGACATCCCTAGGAGCTCCCTGGGACCTGTATTAAATGCATTATGGGACATCCCTAGTAGCTCCTTCCAGCAGCAAAAGTAAACTTAGTATTTAACACACAGTCAAATACACATAATTGTTAATGTAGCCTCTTAAAATCTTTTGAATAAACAATTCGTCTGTAATAACATTTTTTTTTTAAATGCTTCAACTTCCAAAAGTTTACCAGTAATAATAAAATATGTGTGTCGAAATTAATAAATTTACCAATTTCTTAAGGCATATATAAATGTTATGAATTATCTACTAAATTAATTGCAACAAACCTCATGCATATTTAAATAATATCGTGAGCTATCTAGTGGTCACATTAGGAACTTGCCTAGAAATCCACTACGTCCTGAGAGCTCCTGCTCGGACATCCCAGGGAGCTACTACTCGGACATCCCAGGGAGCTCCTACTCGGACATCCCATGGAGCTCCTGCTCCGACATCACAGGGAGCTCCTGCTCGGACATCCCAGGTAGCTCCTGCTCGGACATCCCAGGGAGTTCCTTAGAGGAGCTCCGTGGGAGATCCCTATAAGGACATCCCTGGGAGCTCCCAAGATGAGGAATTTAGGATGACCCAAATTCATCTTCCAAGGAGCTTCCTGGGATGTGATGTACTTTTCAAGGAGGTACTTGGGATGTTCTAGGGACTTTGTTTTTCGGAGCTCTCGGACATCCGAAATATCCATCCTTAGGACATCCCGAGGATCGCATGTACCCGGATATCCTCATAGGATGTCCCTAGGACATCCTGGGGACTTGCTGTGCTGGTAGGGGGGAAGGAGGGGGGATCATAATTCTTGCCCCGGGCGGAGGAAAGCCTAGATACGCCCTCTTCCCCTCCTCCAATAGGCAGACCATGACGAAGGTCGCAGCATCTCGCAATCTATAATGCACACCGTCTATTCCGAGTCCTATACTAAATGCTGCCCCGAATGGAGATTCGCTGAGGCGACATTTTGTGACTGGACCCGACTGCGTCTCCGCGCTGGAGGATTGACGGTTGTAACCCGGGGCTTCACGGAGAGCAGCCCACAGACAGAGGAGCATCCAGTGGCTCGACACGCAGGACTCGTTCGAGACAAAAGGGGCGTATCGGGTGTCAGCTTCAAGACGGCTGCGAGCTGGGTTACGTCTGCGGTATTTAAGCTGCCCCCCGCCGCGTCGACCAGTCTCTCTCTTGCGTCCTCGTCTGGGTACTTCTTCTGGCCGCCCCTACCACGTGCGTCTCCGACACTCAGGACACAGAACAGGTATATGAACAGAAGCGAACACAACACGGCGAGCCTCTCGATTGTTGACCGCACTGAGTGAGAGATTTTGGTAAGTATGGAAAGGTACGATGTCGAGCGGACAACTGGAATACTCTGTCGTCAATAAAATCTCAACTACTCATCAAAATTGCGATGAGATTTTTTGCCGTGTAGATATTTTATCAGCGGGCGTTTATTTATAGAGCACTACGCGGTAGTATGCTTCACTTTCTAGTAAAACTTTAAAAACTTTTTGAGATTAATAAGGGCTTGAAACCACAAAATCTACAAAAATGGAAAACAGTAATTTTTATAATTTTTAATATTATAATATCTAGGCTTCTACAATAACCGAATTTCGAAAACAGTAGTATTTTGATTCGAAAATAATTTTACTATCCGAAAATCTTTGCGCGAGAGGTTTACTGATGTTAAAATTATTTTCAAATGAAAACGCCAGGTTCGGTAAAATTTGAAAGCTGCTTATGGGCAATAATTTTTAATATTATGTGATTTGTGGTACAATGCAAGATAAACTTAGCAGTATAAATGGTGAAATGGACATTTCCGGCTCATTTTAGATCTAAAATTGCCTTGCATTGTGCCACAAATCACAAAATATATAAAAAAAAAAAAAAAATACTAGCCATAAGTAGCGGTGAAATTTGACCAAACTTAATTAAACAAAGTATAGCTTTTCTAATGATGTGACACACGGAGCATTATTTGTCTTGTGGATTACATGACTGGTAATGTCAGAGTAATTTATATTAACTAAAGATGCGCGAGGTAAATCCATAATTCACATTTTTATATCGTCATTGTAAAAAGAAACGCGATTGCAAGGTAATTAGAAAGTCATGAGCCATCGTTTCTACTGTTTCCACGATTATTTTTTTATTCCTTAATTAGAGCAGATATCGAAAAAAACATTGCACAATTTTGTTAAAATTACTTTTATTGTGCAGTCTAATTTTTTTCCAAACAAAAAATTGTATAGATTTGGCAAAATAGTTCATTAATGGGAATTTTCTTAATTTCATAATTAGCTGAAACCATTATGCATTTTGTCCTGAAAAAAAATTAGTAGACGTAGTTTAAAAAAAACTGAGTAACTGTTTTTTAATACCTGCTCTAGTTTAGGAATTAAAAAATCACTATTGCAAAAGCTGTAGTAATGGTGTGGTAGAAGAGGAGTATGCGTCGTCGTTTGGAATTTATTTTCTCATTAATTTCTTCACGTTTGGTTTCGATAAACCGTAGAATATTGTTTGATTCACTGTACAAACATAACAGTGATTGAATCATTTATTTAATTTGGCTTGTAAGGTTGTATAAGTTGAATTTTTTAAAAAATTCCTTTTCAGCAGTTTCCTAAAAAGCCAAGTTAAATTAACAATTTT
The DNA here is from genome assembly GCA_003012365.1 of Medauroidea extradentata. Taxonomy (NCBI): domain Eukaryota; kingdom Metazoa; phylum Arthropoda; class Insecta; order Phasmatodea; family Phasmatidae; genus Medauroidea; species Medauroidea extradentata. The sequence goes on along the minus strand of PNEQ01093232.1, from coordinate 11,596 downwards.
GTTGATGCAATTTTCAAACTGTTTGTTCCGTTATTTTCTACGCCTTACCTTGACCAAACACGTAAAAATATAACGGAAACAAATGTAACAGCAAAATTAAATAACTCCATCTAAGATGTGTCGCTTATAATACTTTGCCTGTAAAACCTGTGTTTGCGCGTAGCCATGTATTTCCGTAAATAACTGTTCTGGGAATGCGGTATTTTCTGGGGGAAAAAAATTATCGATAGACACCAGGTTTAACTTTTTATATAGTATGTAATTAAATAGGAAAACGTAATGAAAAAAAAAACCTAATAAATTTAATTTTAGGTCATTGGCTCTCAAATAAGAATTCATGGACTACTTTTAAAATCAACCAATTTAAAATAAAAAATTTCAAATTATTTACTAGAAATTTAGATAATATTGCTTTAGTACACAAATAACATTTTTCATGGTTTAATGCTAGGGTTTCGTCTTTCATTTAAAACTTGAATTATATTAAAATCGGTCAAATACATCTCACGATACAAATTTATGAATCTGACGTGGTGTTTTAATGTATTGCTGGTTGCAAAGTGTCCGGGATTCTAGTCTACTGCAATTTTCTTCACCATTTTTATTAAGTTTTATTTGCACCAGACCATTTTTTTCTTATTTTAGACACAAAATGTGACTAAATTTGGCTCTTGTGAAATTTCTTTATCTGTCATAGTTTTCGCGTAATGGCTTGGTAAAGTCATATTTTGCAACACTAAAACCAACTGATATACCAAACTCAAAAATATCACAGTGGATAAATACATTGCAGGCTATAATGTCATGCTCATAAAAATAAAGAATAAAAATTATTTGTATTTTTAAAAATATGCTAAAACTGAAATAAAAAATTTAAAACATTAAAAAATTTTTTTAAAAGAATAATTTTTATTCTTTATTTTTATGAGCATTACATCGTAGTCTGCAACGTCTTTATCTACTGTGATTTTTTTTAGTTTGGTATATCAGTTGGTTTTATTGTAGTCCTTAAAACAGAAACATGCAAAATATGACTTTACCAAGCCATTACGCGAAAACTATGAGAGATAAAAAAATTTCATTAGAGCCAAATGTAGTTACATTTTGTGTCTAAAATAAGAAAAAAATATCTGGTACAAATAAATAGTTAAAAAATTGTGATGAAAATTGCGGTAGACCGCGCCCTTAAAGAAGAAAAATACATCCTAGCTTCTATGGTTCAGTCCTTTCTTTGACTTTCGACACAAGCAATAATATCGTCCAGTTGTAGATGTAATTTGCGTGCTGCTAGAGTACAAAGTGTGATCGGAACCTGGAAGCTATAGGCTCTCCACTAGTTTCATCGTCTGTTAGTGCAACACAGTCAACTTGCGTCTGTCTTCCCCTCGAGTATTTATATTAAGGTCACGGGTTCTATTTATGCTATTTTTTGCGAGTTAAAATGTTTAAATCCTGAAAGGAAACATATATAACAAAATGGCTACATAGAAATGTTGGAAATGGTTTATACTAGTAAACTAATTTTTTCAAGACATAAATTTATATAATTTTGGCAAATTCTTGACTTATTTTTATTTTCTTAAAGTCAGTAACTAGCAAAAATTATAAAACTTACGTTTCGAAAACATTAAACTACATAGTACAAACAATTTCCAACATTTTTATTAAACTATTTTACAATAACTGCGCTATTTTAGTCATAAATTGTGATTAAAATTTGCTCTCGTGAAAATTTTTTATGTCTCAATTTTTGCGTAATGGCTCGTAAATGACAACATTTGCACGTTACGGTTTTATGAACGACACTAAAACCAAATGACATAGCAAACTGAAAAAATTCACTGTGTATAACTATGTTACAGGTTGCTCGTTGACATATATAAAACAAAAAAAAAAAAAAAAAAGTTTAATATTTTTAAAAATAGTTGAAATTTTTAAATTTTCATTTTAAACTTTAGTATTTTTATTTAAACTCATAACATTTTTTTTTTATGTATGTCAACTTGTAGCCTGCAGCATTGTTATCGGGTATTATTTTTTTAAGTTTGATATCTCAGTTGGTTTCAGTGTCGTACAAAAACAGTAACATGCGAATTTTGATATTTACGAGCTATTACGCAAAAACAATGAGAGATAAAACAATTTCATAAGAGCAAAATTTAGTCACGTTATGTCTAAAATAATGCAATAATATCTGATACAAAAATAAAAATAGAATTATGACGATGAAAATTGCTGTAGACCATGTCCTTTAATAGTTGTTGTTTTTACTACAGTCAGGGGCGGATTTAAGGAGGGACTTCCTGATTGGAGAAAATCTTGTTGAACATTATGTAGCCAAAGTATGTCCAGTTGCGTCAAGGAAACCTGTGTTTAGTTCTATGATGATCCAAGTACATTTAATGTGCCCTACTGGTATGTATGTTATTTTTAATGTTGTGTAACAGTAAACAACTACACTTTTGAGATGGCTGGTATATATTACAATACATAAAATTACATAAGGCTCCCCCCACCAAAAAAAAATATATGTTTCTAAATCCACCACTGACTACAGCGAAACCTATCTAGTTTTTCTTGGGTGCTTCAGTGCATTACTTAGTTTTCTGTGCCTGCATTGTGCTGCGGTGGCGTATTTCCTTGGCACTTATCTCAGTCATTCATTCAGATTGAAAGATTCTTTCAAACAAATATAGTAGATAGTTGACACTTTTATTTCTTATTTTCCTTTCAGCGAAAGAAGAGCGAAAATAATGTTTGGATGCGACTCACCGAGTGCGCTCAGTACACAGTCGGAGTATCTGGCGAGTATTGTCTCCAAGTTTATTAACGACTACGAGAAACGGAAACAGACTGAAGAACAGCGAGACAAAGGTTCAGGTTAGTGCAAGGTCTGATACAGTAAACTAACATCTTAGAACACTGCTTAGGCTGTGTCTCAGTCTGCATGGAGAGCGATACCTGTGTCCTGTCAGCATATTTGTGTATTAAGGGGAATGGTGCACGGCCATCTTTAATTTATAGTCTTTGCCCCGCTGCAAGTATTCCTGACAGTATTTCAACATTTATAACATTTCAAACTCTAAATTTTAGTCTACTATGCCATTTTACATTGGTTGATAATGAATTACTTCTATATTATCTTACTTTTATTGGAATATAATAAATAACACAAATATTCTTATCTTCTAACAAATAACAGATGATATGGAAGTAATTTATTATCTAATAATGTAGAAATGTGTAGCAGACTAATATTTAGAGCGTGAAATGTTAAAAAAGTAAAAATAATTTCAGGAATGTCTTGTTGTGTGGAAAACACTACAAATTAATATGTGGCGCGCACCATCACCCTTAAGGCTCCCGCCAACTGGCCGTGTACCTGTGTGAGTGAGACACGGTGCCAAGGGCGATGTAAAGGATGTTAACGTGGCAACAATTCATTATTTTATATTTGCACGGTATAGTGTTCGTTTTATGTTACTTGTGACTACATTTCCTTCTTGTAAAATTTTTTAATGTCATAGTTTTCCCATAGCGGCATGTCAAAGTCAGAATATGCAAGTTATAGGGACATAAACGAAGTGACTTACTCGAATGAAGTAATTTACACTGAAATTAGATATTACGGGCCATATGCTAAAATATTTTGAATTACACAATTAATTTCCTATGTCTCTATAAAAAAAATTTTAAAAATAATGAAAATTTACTTCATTTATGGCAATTTTTAAAAAAGACAGAAGACTTTGTTGTGTGTTTTTAAATATTTTAGCATATTGCCCATAATATCTCATTTCAATGTAAATTATTTCATTCGCGTAAGTCACTTGGTTTTTGTTATTATGTGCTATGTCCCCGTAACTAGCGAATTTTGACTTTGACATGCCGCTATAGGAAAACTACGAGAGCTAAAAACTTTTTACAAGTAGGAAATGTAGTTACAAGTAACGTCTATAAAACGAACACTATGTCGTGCAAATATTAAATTATGAGTTTTTCCCACCACGTGAAACCCTTAACCGACTCATCTGGTGCGGTATCACCTCTACAAGAAGGCTCTGAAACAGCGTGCAGTGGTACCGTAGATCGCTCGCCTGACTGACACTTTCAGCGATGAACCCATCTTTTTATTGGTGGAAAGTTTTTAAAAAAAAGTTCAGTACACCTTTCTATCGTAGTTTCAAACAAATTCCGTGGGTAGTTACTTAGATATAATGTATTGAAAAAGCCGTGTTTAGACATTTTTATGGTCTCTGAAATGATCTTTCTAATTAACGTGATGTTTAGAAATCACCATTCCAACGTCGTTTGAAGTGTTTGTTCATTTAGTAAAAGCACACATTAGAAACACGCTGAGAAGTTTCTTAAAAAAAATAAAAGTTCTGCTAGCACGTTGCAGTGTTGTTTACGAGGCAGGTGGCCGCCTTAATACGTACATATGAGTGTGTGTATTCATATAATGTATTAAACTAGTCTTACCAGATTATTTGTAATGACAAATTAAATCTAGTATGCACTGGAAGACTGGAGGTTGAAGAAAGCAAAGGAATACGTACACGTAATATATGACAAAAGTATTCGCCGGCTGCTTTTTTTTTTTACTTGCAGTCGTATACAATAATCCTAACACTTAAAATAAGAATCGACGAAGTCCGTGTATTTAATTTTATCTGCTCACTACTTCTTCAGTAACAAAGTTGTTAAAAATGTTTTCGCGTGTTTCTTCGCATTATTGTTCGTTTATCTTAGCAACATGTGAGGGGGTAAGCTCATGAAAATAAACTGAAACACGACCTTAGTTCATTCTTGCTGTCCAGGGTGTATCATTCAGCAGTACGTAAAATAATAACATTGCCGTGGACTTCTTGATAGGTAGAAATGCACTATCCAGGAGAATGTTATGAAATTTCTATAAAGTAAAATACGCATCTATGAAACCAACCGTAGTTTATCTTAGGATAAACCAAAATGAAATCAAACACATAAACGACCGCATAAACCATTATGCATTCTTTTTAAAACAAGATATTACGTTATTACTTTTCTGCCAACTTTGCTGGGAGAAATCCGACAAGAGTTTACGTAGAGATATATTAATTTACGAGCAATATTGATTTTTTTTACAAAGGTTAACTTCAAAGAGTGTTGAATTTACCTGTAAACATTATTTGAAATAAAAACATATCCACGTTTATTAGACGAATAGGCAGAAAAATTTATGAATACCGTATTTTCTTTGTCGAGGCGTATTCGAAAATGTATGTCTTCAACAGCCGGAGTGATTCGAATATGATATTTTCCAAGCATTTTGTCACGTGCGACACGATTTGACACAGTAAGAAAGTTGGAGTGATTACAGTTTTAATGGCTCCAATTATAGAAACATCATTTGGTGAGTATTTGTGTTAACAATTCACAAAAAGTTGTACTTTCATTACTTTTACTACTTATAAAATTAAGTTGCGTTGCGATGAGCTCCACTGTGTGTTAGGATAGCAGGATACTTGCGCCTGCAACATCTGCAACCCAACTGCACACTCGCATAACGAGGGTTGCGTTACCGCTGGCGTGGCGCGACGGTGTTTGAGGCAATCTGACGGTGAGTGAGTGAGTGATTTTGGTCAGCGCTCAACATCGAGATATTTAGCACTGGTCATGGGTGACATGGTCTGAGTATGGAGCAGCGCCAGAGTTAAGGGGCAGGGGAAACGGGAGATCTCCGAGAAAACCCGCCGACCAGCGGCATGCGAACTGATGGTGAACTTCTCAATTTTCAGCCAATTTGTATACTTCCTTTTCAATTTATACACATAAGTGTAAGTAATAAACACAGTGTATGTATTTAAACGTACTCAACACTTGGAATCGAACATGGCACATCCAGGAGTTACTACTATATCCCGTCGCATGTAACAGTTGTTTTTTTTTTACAGTTTAAGTTGGCAGTGATTTTTACAGCTTTTACCGTGTCACAAGCAGTGTTTTGTCTCTCATAATAAATTATTTTACACAAACACACTTAGCTAGCTTTCAAACTGTGCAGTACTTAAAAATAAAATAAAAAAATATTATTATCTAGAGATTTCACACATAACTGTCAAAAAATGGAATTAGTATGTGAGACATACTATATGCTATTATACCTAGCAACGTTGTTTCTGCTGGTTGAGGTGACTTTCTAGGCGGGAGGAGGGAGGGATGCGCCCACGATGAAGAATCGGAGGGATTTGGGAGAAGGAGCGGTCATGGATGTAACAATACCCATTCTAAAAACATTCTGCTACATCTACGTGTTCTCAGAGAACAGTTTTGTGAACAAATGTAAACGAGTCGGGGATTATGAAATTTCTTAATCATAGCAAGGAAATGCTGAGATAACTATCTGTTTACGTGAAATTACTCGTAAAAGGGAAGCCTTTCTGTGTTAGTTTGTCCATTATCTTTGCTTGAATGTGATACGCTGTGAAACGGCATTTACCAAGACTCAGTAGGCTACTTTTTTTTCCGAGCCGAATGTTTTCACCATAACACTCTGTATAACGTTTAATAAATTGCTGTTGAATACTATTAGTATAACACCATAATTGAATTATTATCATTATTCGCACAGAGCAATTTCTTTTTTGTTTTGTCGATAGACGAATTGTTCTTCAGGGATACCAAAATTACTGATCTTGGCAGCAAGATCAAATTTGCCTAGGACGTGTTTGAAGTATGTTGGCAGCATCAGCTGTCAAATTCTGTAAAGTTTTTTTTTCTTCTTCGTAAAATAGAAGACTTTAGGCACCCATATTCGGACAGACGTTGGGATTAGGTTAGGCCTTACCGAGCAACAGCCCAATGACGAGCAAGTGGAGCAGGTCGTGACCAATCCTGGCGAGATATTTAACGGAAACAGCAGCCAGATTGGTCAGCACTTAACATATTTAGTGCTGTGAGAGGTGGCATGTTGTCAGTATGGAGCGGTGCCGGAATGAACAGGCGGAGGGAAACGGGAGATACCCGAGAAAATTCGCCAGCCAGGAGCATCGTTTGGCTCTATTTCCACATGCGAAAGTCCTGGGTCCTACCCCGCCGGGAATCGAATGAGGATGACCTTGGTGGGAGGTGAGTGCTCTAGCCCCTGTGCCAACCACGGCTCTATTTTCACCTCAAAGCAGTGTCAGAAGAGAATAACATGTAGCGACCATCTTGGTGATCCACGATCAATTCCTGGTTGTGCCACATCATCCCAAATTTTGTGTTGTAAACGTGACGGATGTTTGCAGTTGGCCAGTGAGTTTTACAAGGGTGTTCCAGTTTCCTCTGCTGCTTCATTCACACTACATAATCTTCACGAATGCAAAGACCAATTGTTCTGGTTGTCTTTTGTCCAGGCAACCAAAAGAGTGTGAAAAGCTTCAGTATTTTAAGGGTGCCGCCTACTGTGAGCTTCAAATGTGTTGTAACATGTGGGAAATACTTAATTTTTTCGAAACTATTCCACATGTACTTATTGTGCCAGTGTGTGAAAATAAAACACGTTTTGGACTAGGAAGTAGTGTCACTGTTATGGCATCATGCTTATCAAAAATGCTGTTTCAAAGCCGGAGTGAGGAGCGGGGAAACTAGGTGATCCCAGTGATAACCTGCCAAACCAAATGTATCGTCTGACACGATTTCCATATGTGAAAATCCAGATCGACAACACCAATGATTTAACCTGGACCATCATGGTAAGGGGCAAGTACTCTAACCACTTCGTCAAATGTGTCTCATTCCACATAGTGAAAATGAGGATAAACAAAGAGCCTATCCTAGGACTAGCACGCTCCAATGCCCCAATGACATAAAATAGCTGCAGCCAGGTGGGACCACTAAGCATTAAAGAAACTGTCCACTCCTCTCTCGCCACTTCTTTATCAATGAACAACATATTTCCTTGAAAACTGATTACCACTGTACTGAAATTTGTAAGAGTGTAAGTATGATCGTCTGGGATGCCACTGTGTACAATCATTGCACACCACGGGTAGTTTAAAAAAGGAATTCCATAAAGTGGGATTAATAGAAACACTGGGGCAAATAGAAACATAATATTAGTGCAAAATTTACAGTATAAACTCTAGGGCAAGTTAAAACAGCTTACAAACAGTAGTCTTGTTCTAATTTTTATTCAAACAAAAGGCGTAAGCTATGGATTTGTTTCTAATTTTGTTTCTATTTATGGTACCTATTCTAAGACTTGTCTTACTTATTAGGCAACTGCAGGTATAAACTTTTCTACAAAAGCCACGTTCAGCATTATTCTCTTAATGTATCTTACAAAAATGTACTATCTGCAAATATTGCAAGGGTGGGATAATAATACAACTAAGTAGAATTTACTCGTACAATGCAGAATTATAGTGTGCATTTTCCCCAAATACAAGTCTGATTAGAGACTCATTGGGGTATTCAAGGTCCACGTAGAAAACCAAAATTGTCAACAATGTTTATGTGTGACGAGATGCGCAGATGGCGAACAGCATGCTGGCCTGCTGCGGGTGGAGATTGCAGAGCTGTATGCCATGGACAACTCCCGGGAGCACCACACGGAGCGATACGACCTGGTTCATGGAAGCCCACCTTCTCCAATACTGCGCCGTGGCTTCCCCTTCTACTTTGCGCTGCGGTTCGACAGGCCCTGTGACCATGGCGCAGATTCTGTCCAGCTGCAGTTCCATTTTGGTTAGTAATTCACACTCTCCCTTTCCCCATTAAAAAAAACTTCTCTCCTTTTCTGTATGGAAAGTACATATGGTGGCAAGCTCTGATTTTTCCGAACTAAATCTGTATGTTTTGAATGACAGTTAGAAGGTAAAATACCCACTTAATGTAAGTATCATATCTAGTTGACGATGTAACAATTGAAAATTCAGTCCAATCATTTTTTTAAATATATTTTTTTATATGAGTCTGTAATCATTAAAACTATATTTTAGCATTTACTTTTTATGATAATTAAATAATACAATTAATTTTTACTAATGAATTTTTTAAAATAAAGTTTTAATGTATAGTTATTGTTGATAAGAACATAATTTTAATTGTTATTGTGTAAGTTCCTGGTTGGAATATAATTTTGACTACTGGCAACATCCTATGTACACTAACATTTTCTTTTCAGTTTCCTTTCACAGAATGAAATATTTACAGTGCACCTAACAACTATCATCCATGTGTTAGTTCAAATCAAATGGAGAAAAAGTAAAAAACATGATTGTGTTATTATATACACTTGTTAACAGAAATCAGGTAGTACTGTACTGTAACGGACCAATTCAAAATAGGTTCTTGATATTCTGGAAAAAAAAATGTAACACAGCTGTAGCACTGTGATAGGTAATGTAATAACATATTATAAAATGTTTGCTGGTTACCAATTACGACACTGATAATTGTTAATTTTTATATCCTTAAGTTTGTTATACTAATATATAACCACTAAATGTAAGCAATGAAAGTGACACAACACATTGTGAGCTTTGATTACAGGACCGAACCCCTCTGTTACAACAGCAACTCAGGTCATTCTGCACGTGAACAACACCAAACCTTCTTTGTCGTCAAACAACTGGGAAGTTAAAATACACAGAGTTGATGGTAACACACTCACGCTACAGGTATGAGCATTGCTACAATGTTTATTATATTGATATACTGTACATACAGACTTTTCTATTTTGTTCCTTCTAAAGATATTCTGTAGTTTGCATAACTCATTTGTTGGATGTTTTGTTATGTTGGGAAGTGTCATTAGAAAGAAACAGATTTTTTAATAACACTGTTTTTGTTAACAGCTGTCTTCTTTTGTTTATAATATTTTTATCCTCTCTTTTCCACTCTAATCTCCATATTAATTTCCATTTTCCTCTCCTTTCTATCTCTTCTTATTTGCTTCTATCACTCCTCTTCTTTCTTCATTTTAGTTCCTCTGTCTCTTCCTCTCTCTACATCTGTCTCACACTCAGAATAATTTTTATGTATTTTCTACCTACCTATATTTCTATCTCCAGGTTCTTTTTAACCATTTTATTCTATCTTGGATACCGTTGTTTTTCATCCTCTTCAATAACAGTAGAACCACAAACAGGAGAACACTGGTTCTGCCATGCTTTCTATAATTTTTAGAAATCACTCCAAGTGTAACAATGTTGTTTCTTTATAAAAAGCAAATGTCCTTCCGGTCTAATTACCGATACTTTGAGCTACCTATTGGTTATGTCGTAAAAGTCTCTGCTGTCAATGCAACACTAAGCCCTACAATATACATCTTTTCCTTCCCCCTTTGCAACAGCTGTTGGAATCATGCAGTGAAATACATCAGATTCACTGCACCACAGCTCATGTGTTAGCTCTCTGACCTCACACCACTTTCATACTCTGGTTTGAAACCAGGCCTCGCCATGTGCAAGAGCAACTCCTGACTTTCATGTTGTATGTATGTGTAGGTGGGGGAGGTAGTGTGGGGAAAGGTGGTCCTTGTACTGTTGCACACATCATGCAAGTTTAGACTTTGAATTGATGGCATGTTAAAAGGTATACTTTCTCATTACAATTTTAAGAAACAGGATTATTTAATCAAATAAAATTAGTATTTTGTACATAGTGTTATTACTGGCTGTTGTTCATAACTTCATTCCCACAGTTTTCAATTTTATGTGATAATAACAATATATTTAGTAAAAGATATTCTACTAAATTAAAAAATGAAATAATAGCAACTAAACATTAAATATTATTTAATAAATAATAATATTAAATACTGTAGTTTAAATTTGAAATAATTTAATAAAATTCTTTGAAAAAACAGCACTTCAAATTTCATATTAGCAATGATTTTCTAACTGATAACAATATTAAAAGAAATAAACTATGGTAATGTAATTCAATAAAAAAGTGTAATTTTTAACTTTTTAGATACATCTTGAAAAACAAAATTTTTTCACTTATTTTTTTTGGGTAACCCTTCTGCCTCCTGACCTGTTTTGACCCCCCTTCACTCCCCATTCCTTTTCTCATAAATAAATTTTCTGTCAGAAATCTTTGCAGGCACATGCACAACAACTCATTAAATTTTCATTGCAATTGGGTAACTGGTATAGAAACACATGTAACAGACAGACATTGACAAAGTTCCTCTGGGATTGTTTTTTCTTATATTTCCTGTGTTTTTGGTGTGTTTTTTTTGTATTTTGTCACTTTGTCTTTCAATACAAGTTTGGTCAACAAAACATGAGCAATGACGTATGTCCACAAATGAATAAATTCTAAGACAGACATTAGGTTTTGTTGAACATTATCGGCGATCAATAAAGTGAACGACCATCTGATAATATTATTTAATACAATCTACTACGAGATACAACCGTTTCGCCATCATGGCTACCGGAAGAAGACTACTGACTACAAGACACAACACTTTACACAGATACAAGTTTCTCCCTTTGCTACCAACATAACACATACAAATTTACTTCTCAACACCACCCCATAAATTTGTATCTCTCCCAGGAGGGCAAAGAGGAATTTCACTTAGCCTAGGGTCCATTTCAAACTTTACAGTCCACAA
>PNEQ01093231.1:0-23837 GCA_003012365.1 Medauroidea extradentata | reverse complement strand
TACACAGGCTCAAATTTTTTCAAAGCATTTGGTCAAAAAATATTCTAGTTATTGGCAATTGTTTGAAATAAATTAAAGATCTTGACCTCAAGTGTTGATACTTTTTAAATGTTTGTGCGTTAAGATATTCATAAGGACCGCAAAGACACCTTTTCTTTTGGCAGCTAAAATAATGCTTTTATGAGAAGTGGTTAGTTGGATTTACAATCGTGTAACTTTCTTTAAACACTATTCCTAAGCAGACATCACTAGAGACCGGAAAAATTCGTGAGTTCACTGGCGTGTAGACTAGCCTCCAAGACTATATGTGTACTGAAGTACACAGCAGTTGTTCGTTGACTGCTCGCTGATACAGTAAAATGGGCCCGCATTTAGTTACATTGTTATTGGCTCAGCGACTTCAAGGTCGTGTCAAATAAGTCAATGGCCAATTGTGAAATGGCAACAACCGAAGCTCAGCACACTTCTCAGCGGTCTGGACAGGCGGTCGCCTTAATAAGGCTCGGTTTCAGTCGCCATATTGAATGTTATTATTTTTAGCAGTTTTAGAATTCTGAAAAGAAAAATGTTAAATCGGTGACTATACCGCAATTTCTGTTTATCTTGAGCTTCAATACAAGCATGGCAATAGAGTTAGTAATGTATGGTCAGGTCGCAATTTGTCGGGCAAATTATGAATGTAAAATAACTTGCTACACGCATTGCGGCGTAGTTTTATGTTAACAGCTAAATCGTAATGTCAGTGTTGTAGCGAACTGTAAATAGAATTTCAGGTATAATCGCATATTTTACATTTTTCTTCTTAGAATTAAAAAAAAAAAACTAAAAATATTAAATTTTTAATATGGCGACTGAAACCGAGTCTTGAACAGAACTGCAGGTGTACATGTAAGGTACTAGAACAAAGTGGGGCAAAATTCTTTTCGCAAAAAATAGGGCTCCTTACTTATGTCTGTAATATGCGGATGGTACCTCAAGACTCTGGGGGTTAAAACCTCCACTCACAGGCCACGAAGCTACAGGTCTGCACATTAAACACTGAAACATAAAGTCCAGCAAAAGTATTTTCGCGGATGCTTCCTGTCCCTGCTTACAGCAGATCGCCCAGTTACACAATCGTCCGCATATCTCTCTGTCTCTCTCCAGTTCCAGTCTCGCCTGTTTATCCCACCCATTTCTCTATTTTAAACGCCCTTTTTTTCTGTAACCAGGTCCGTATTTAGAACGAGGCCCGAGATTTCCGGGCCTAGGCTGGCATTTTCAGCCGTGTAGCAGAAGACATTGCCTCTCAGAGGACCGTGGGAATAGTTCACTCTTTCATAGTCTACGATGTAATACGTTCATGCCGGACGTTAGTGTTTCCTTATTTGCGTGACCCCATTTAACTGGGGTATTGATCCCTACCGACCTGGTTTTATCTGTTTCTTCTCGATAACTTCTGTTCCAGTCGATGTATCAAAATTGTTGTCACGACAAGGTATAGATACAAACTGTAATTGCTGGAACAATAACAGCTGAAAGGGAAAAATTGCTTTATTTACGGGAGCGACTACCGTGGCCACAACATTAACAGAAACAATGTCATATGGGTTCCAAAAAGTTAATGAAACAAAAAACTATGCCTTGTCAGCGTGAAAAAAGTAAAACAATGTGTTTATTCCCTGATTTATAATAAATACCGTAAAACCGATCTGACAGGGATCAATCTCCCTTAACTGGGGCAGGTTTCATGGCCTGAAGGCCAGCACTCCCTCAATACTTCCGCGCTGCACTCTTACTTGTGAAAATAATGCAGGACACTGCATACCTTTGCTCCCTTCTTCGCCTCGCCTCTTCTTCCTTTAATTTGTAATTACTAGGCTTCCTGCCTGTGTTCTCATAAAACTTGTCCTCCTCACCATAGAGTGAAGTGAAGAGTCATCGAGGTCTTAAGCGCTGGTGAGGGGTGACATGAAGTGAATACGGAGCAACACCGGAATGAAAGGACGGGGGAAACTGGAGGTCCCCGAGAAAACCCGCCGACAAGCAGCATCGTCCGGCATGATTCCTGCATGCGAAAATCCGGGGACCTATCCCGCCGGGAATCTAACCCGGATCTCCTAGGTGGAAGGCGAGAGGTCTGACCCCTCGACCACTGTGACCCCGCTGTTACGCTTAAAATTATTGTTATTTTGTGGGCTTAATGCTACAACTAGATAACTACGTAGCTGGAAATATCCAATTGTAACATTAAAAATTGATTTTGTCATACACGTAGTTATTTGTTGCAATGAAATGCAAATTTGTGTTGCATCAATACTCCGAATTAATACATTTACAAATGTAAACACATATAAGGAACAATCATAAGGGCAGTATATACATCTGCAGATAATTTAAACTTGAAAAAATTAAGTTACCCAGTTCTTGCACTAAGCTGGCGATTTCGCGAAACCGCTCAACTCATTTCTGTTGTGGTTATCTACGAAAAGAACACAAACTTGAAACCACGCTTCAATAATATTACAATTTCAGAATGCTTTTTAGAAATATGATTTTCGAACCTCTCAAAATGTCTAAAATCATATTTTCTACTCTCAGACCGAAAATACGACCTGCATTCATAAAGTGCAAACGAAATGCATGAGTTGACGTTTACTTCATACTATCCTAAAGTAAATTTTTCGGGTCACCCTTCAAAGTCTAGTAAGTAGAGACGGGTAATATTTGTGAGTTCGCTGACCTGTAAGCTCTCCTCCAAGTATATCTGTGTTCTCAAGTAGACATCTGATGTTTGCTGGTTCCTCGCTGACACAGTCAAATGGGCTCGCATCTAGTTACATTGTTATTATTGGCTTATCAACTTCAAGATGGCGTCAAATATGTCATCGGCCAATTTTGAATGTAGCACAAACTTACTGTACAGTTAATGGAATTCTAGCATGGAAAAAAGTAAGTATGGATTGAAAAGTGCTCATATTATCCCTAGCCGCTTGTGTCGTCTAATACATCCGCCGTCTAATAATTAGGGACTGGAAAATTTTGCGAATTCAATGACCTGCAGGCTAGAATCCATTGTACTATGCATAGAGACACTGGAAAATCGTGGGAAAAGATGACTAATTGCTAGGCTCCAACATGCTGTATATAACACTGAATGTTTTATATCTACATTGGCTATGGTTTATTTGAAGCATTGTCTCTCTCTTCAACAGGCCCAGTTAGAACTGTACAGCTTGAACACACAGTGTATGTGATTTGTCCCAAAACTGTTCACACATGTCACGGTTAAAATACTACAGTTTATTGGAGACTATCTTAGACATTTTCGCGATTTTTCAGTGTCTCTAACTATGCATACTCAAGCCACGACTATCTGTCCACTAGCTGATACTCGGTGGAACAGGAGGTAATGAACTTATAATACAAGGTTCATAACTGCACCTTCCTTGTTTTATTATTTTTTTACAAGTTTTGCGAAATATATTTTACGATTCTATATTATCAAATTTCTGGACAATTTTAGTCCATAAGTAGACAAAAAAATTTTTAATTTTAAAGAAAAAATATATAATTGGTTTTGTGTAATTAACAACAGAATTACTGCCTGAGATAACTCGGGCGAAGCAGGGAAGGGGATGGAGGTCCGTAAATATCGCAGATGATTTTTTTTCTATGCCATTTCCATTCGTGTTTGTAAGTTGTCGGCCTGAGGGAGAACACCTGGAGAGGATGTAACTGCGGTGATTCGCTGTTGTTTTCCTCAGGGATGTGGGTGACAGGACAAACACAACACTCAGTCTTGAACCCAGGGAGGTGATAGTACAGTTCTCCCCTGCCGGGAGTCGAACTCGAAACCCTAACACTACAAGGCAGAAGCTCTAACCACTAAGACAAGTTGTCGGACATGAATTCATTTGAAGACAAGTTATATAAGTTTAGTAGGAACAGATCACGTTGTAATTATTTTTACAGTAAGCTTTATTTCCTTTCACAGGTTTTGTGTACTGGCATGCGGAAGTTCAAATTTACATAAAAACGATTTTAACGTACAATAAAAAACCAATTGACTTACTGAAACGAAATAACTCTAACTAGAAATCAGTGTCACGGGCTACGTCAAGATACGTATACATAAAAACTACAGTGATCTTTTTTAATCTTTTTAATTACTGAATTTTAATTAAGTAATTGCTAGATGTCTGAAAATTTACAAAAATAAAAAAACCGAGACGTAGCCCGTAACAGTGTTATTCTGTGTGAATTATTTTATTTTGGTAAGTCAAATGTTTTTTAACAGAAAAAAAATTTAAGTAGCCTAAATCTTGAATTGACTTGCCATTATAGAAAAACTAATAAAGCTGAAAACTGTTTATTACAGTGAAAAGCAGTCACAATGGGCGTCTACAAAACAAACCACATATCGTACAAATATATAAGGTATTATAACAATTAAAATTCAAGACGTATCCCCCTTAAGGGAAAGATGCCATCAATGGTCCAGCGACAACGTTGGACCACTTCAATATTTCAGAACATGTGCACACTACGCATTCTCGTGTGATACGGTAAACTAGACGCGGCAGAGGCACTTCCTGCTGGAGAAGTTTCAGACTTGGGCGAAGAAGGATGCGTTCGCGACGCCGTCCACTAAGTTTTGAAAAGGTTTATTGTTAATTTTACGCTTTCATTCAAGGCTTGCAGACATCAGTACGGTTACAAAATATTTGTAACTGGCACGGCAAATGAAAGCTTGTTTCTTGTGAATTAAGATACCGTAATGGAAATTGTTGTATTTGTCGTTTGTGATGCACCACCGCGAGTTCAAGGTAACATGGTGTCAGTGCTATGGTAGGACCATCTTTTAGTGCCATGAATGGACCGGTGGTTCATCCACAGCATACTGGTCCATCCATGACATCACGAAGTGACAATGCATCTCTCGGCATTTTATGCATTTTAAGGCTGTTAAAAGGTTTAAATAATTGCACTACCATGCTTAATTTTAATATGTTTCGGTATTAGCAGGAAGTAAATCATCTGACTTTACAGAAATTTAAGGATAACGAAAGAAAATTAAAAGTTCGTGAAAATTATTTCTGAACTAACATTATACTATAGTTAGAGATGATGGTATATCGCGAAAATGTTTTGTGTCAACATAGCCTTGAAAACACTAACACAACGCAGTTGTCTACAGACCAATAACATGCACTAAATATTGAAATAGCGGCATTCTTATTGGCTCTGTCAAATAGGGCAGTAGCTCCACGTACAAGGAAAAGCCAGTAATCTTTTGATAAGTTGAACGTATGTTGAAGCCTAGCAAACAGTCAAGTTTTCCCGCGATAAACCATCATCTCTAACTATAGTTCTTGTACAAGCTGTAATCACCACAAACTGATTAGCATAGACGATAACCCATAGAAAATTAAGTCAAATTTGCGAGTGAATTTTTGAGTGTGTACGTCGTGATGTAAAGAGTTAGTTGTCTGGACGTGTGAGCCGCGCTGTAGTGCAGTACGTTAAGTATTTGTTCTTGTGTAACTATTCAAAGTGTTAGTGATGCGTTTATTTACGAAAAGAAGACATACTGTCTCTCTGTGATATAAAATATTCCCTTCGTCCACTAACACTTAAGAGATTGAGAGTGTTAACAAGCCATTTTTAAAAATAAAACAACATAAAAAATATAAGTAGGGATTTATTTGATTCTAATAGTTAGCAATTTGCATTCGAAAGTAGTGGAAAAGCAGGTTATACTATCTCGTCATAAGTAAAACGTAATTATACATGAAATAGTATGTTGCGTATTGAATAGCCATAGCTACATGCAGTAAAGTCCTTAAGTGCGCCGCCTTCCTGCGCGTCAGAGGCTCGCAAGGGACGGAGACGTAAGGGCAACCTCGACGAGCGCATCAAATGCCGCGTCGCCTCTACGGACCAAGCGCTGAACTAGCGTGCAAGATTCCCGCTGAACCGTTTTTACTATGAGACTTCCCCGACAACGCTATCTTTTTATAGTACGCTACGAAAGGCAAAGGTTGATTCCACGGGCCTATTTTATTCAGAGGCTCCTAAATGTAAAAACTCTTACCTGTAAATCGAATTGAAAAGTTCTAATCCAGCCATCATCGCACTCAAAAAAATACTTGTTAGAAACGAAAGTAATGCATAGCAAGTAAATAGACCTGTTTACGGATCCTTAAATGCCTTTCGTAGCCTGATCGCGTGACAACATGTAGAATGGTTTCTGACTCTAATCAGGATTGTTAAAGGCCTGCTCGCCTCTTCCCGATCATAGTAGGCGACGCTTTTAAGGATACTAAACGTGAACTCGTGGGCTACCAGTGGCGTAGAGAGGGAACAATTTGGCGAAGAGCAGGTTTGCGGAGGCTAGAGAATGACCAGACCCCTTGTTAGGACCAGCAGGCAACACAGTCGTACTTCCGTCCAAGGTAAAGTCTAGTTGCCATATACGTAGTGGCGACTGTTACATGCCACACATTTCATACACCTATCCTGTAGAACCAGTTAACTCTGCCTATTTACTCCGAGTATACTCGCTCACGCGCGAAATGTGGCCTCTACGAAACTCATGGTCGTTACTGTAGTTGTTGCCTATTTACCCCGAGTATACTCGCTCACACGCGAACTGTTGCGTCTACGAAACTCATGGTCGTTACTGTAGTTGTTGCCTATTTACCCCCAGTATACTCGCTCACACGCGAACTGTTGCGTCTACTAAACTCATGGTCGTTACTGTAGTTGTTGCCTATTTACCCCCAGTATACTCGCTCACACGCGAACTGTTGCGTCTACTAAACTCATGGTCGTTACTGTAGTTGTTGCCTATTTACCCCGAGTATACTCGCTCACGCGCGAACTGTTGCGTCTACTAAACTCATGGTCGTTACTGTAGTTGTTGCCAATACAGATCGCTTCCGTCCCAGAGCAAGGAACCAACCCGCAGTTAACTGGAACTGAGATATTCAAGGTCAATGTTTACTGTGTGTATATAAACCTTGTATAAACTGCTTTTCTACCCCACCTCGTGATACTATGGCTTCGATCTTCAGTACCAGAAATATGTTAAGGGCGTGGTTCACCTCAGTTTTCAATGTCTTTTTTTATTTTATATTTGTACCAGATATTTTTTTTCTTATTTTAGACATAAAATGTGATTAAATCTTCCTCTTAGAAAACTTGTGTATCTCTAATAGTTTTTACATTATGAGTCGTAAACGTGAAAATTTGCACTTTACGGTTTTATGTACGCCACTAAAACCGACTGACATACTAAATAAAAAAACTCACAGTGTATAATAATGTTGTGAGCTGTGATTTGACACATATGAAAACAAAAATATATATTTTTATATTTAAAATAATTGTTGAAGTTTTTACATTTTCATTTTAAAATTCAGCGTTTTTCATGAAATACAAAATTTTTTATTGTTATATATGTAAAATCATAGTCTACAACATTGTTATACATTGTGAATTGGCATTCAACCTGGCCTAGAATCAATATGCGAAACAATCGTGCCTCTACATATAAGACATTGAAACAAAAACTATGCTAACAGAGCCACCAACGGGAAGGGAAGCGGCCAACCCAAAATTCGCCTCAGGTTATTTCGGGGAAACTATCAAGAACTGAAGCTAGGATGGAAACGAACCATGGACCTACCGAACAGGAGTCTTGTGTTCTACCACTGCCGCACCTCTCACGACACCAAAGCTAGAACCGTCCACAGAAGCAGTTGAGGAATTTTAAACAGCTCGACGTTGCCAAGTGTGCGAGATAAGATCCTCCTACGAGTGTTTACGTATTCTTTGTTTTCGGCAGTCGTGTCTTTGTTTCCGACGACATCGTGTCGTCTTCTTCACCGTGCAGCTCACGATCACCTGGCACTCCCCTACGACAAGCAGATTAACGTCTAAACAAAGGCTCCTGCTACAAAGCATACCGTTCTCTACAGTCATATCCCCCTACTTCACCCAGACGTATGTGAGTGTTCAGTTTCGATTACTTAAGAGCACGTGGTACATAAATCAACGCTAAAAGCATCAATATATAACTGTAGGTTTCTTGAAGCCAATTTGCGAAAATTAAACAATAGCAATCCTAGACAATAGTTTTAGCCAACCTTTCAAACAAAATTGTTTCCAGTGTTACGAACTTCTGAGGCACAATCTCTGACGCCGGAACCTCGTGAATTTAACTGCGACGCAAGAGATCACGCGTAACGAATTAGTAATTTTGGATAAATATTTATTCAAAACGTTGGGAAATACAATTATCTAAGATTGTCATTGAGTATTTTATCCATATTGGCTTCGAAAAAAGCGAAAAATCAATTGATGTTTCCAGCGTTTATTTATCTACCACGCACTCTTTAAGTCTGTTGAATCCGTTTTGGTAAGGTAAATTCTACCACATGTGAGGAAGCTGAATGTTTTTAGTTTGGAAAGGGACCATTTCTGCCGCTAATTGCTAATTGAGCTAGTATCGGTAAGGAGTGCAAGCTGACCAATTAAAGAGCGCTTACTGAAATATAGTTACATGAATTTGATTGTTTTTTTTTTTTTTTTTTAGTTAAAATTTAAACCAAACAATTTGTCTGGTCCCCAAGTCTTGTTAAATTTAATTTTACTAATATATCGCATTTTATTAGACCCGTTCGTAAGAAACTCGTTTATCTTCCTAACCTGTAGTAGAACTAACCTTGGTTTGTGTTCATTTGAATTAAAATAATATTCTGCTTCCGGAGACAAAGTACGGTTTTATCAGGTTAATGAGCTACAGTAACTTCTATGAGAAGTTACTAGCAAAACGTTTTCTGTGAAATATCATTACGCGTATGCCTGCATCTCTGTAAATAATTGTTCTGGGAATACCGTATTTTCCCACAAAAGATAAAAAGCTATTATCTGTAGACTCCACGTTTATTTACGTCATATCGTATGTCATTAAAGAGTTTAAAAATAATGAACATGGCTACAAATTGTAATATAATGGCTTCGGTGCTCAGTGTTCTGGAGGTAAGGGAGGGAAGTAGATAATGGAATCTGTACTTCAGTCTTTTCCTTTCTACACGTACAATAATATCGTACAGTAGCAGCTTGTTATTGGACTGCAAGGAGAGATAGGAACCTGGAAAACACGAGCTGTAAGGCTTACTAACTCACCACGCGCATTATCGCCTCAAAGCGCGAGATGCCTAACAAGCCAATTGGTAAAAATCATAAAAACAGCAATCCTAAACAGTAGTTTATACTAAACTAGCCGGCCGGCTGCGGTGTTGCCCACGTGAAATTATGTAATGTAAACTGTAACTCTGGATAAAATATGTGGTGAAGGCATTTAACAGCTAGCGTACTCAATAACTGTGAGCTATAATTAACTGTCTTAGCACAGTGTAAAGAGCGCGCGCAATATGCTCGTATGATGTCATAGTATTTCCCTTAGCAAAGTCTTGCACGGGATACAAACCCGTAACCCCCACCCCTTTCACACCACAAATTTTATTCAATACCTGAGTGAATGTTAAAGGCATGCCGTGATAATTCTTTCGTATGTAGTGGCTACAGTCTAAAGAGGTTTTTATTTATGAGTAGGTTGGCAAAAATAAACGAATGTTGAATTATTTATCCCTGATCAGTCTCTTTTTTCGGAAGACTGTAACATTTTACTGCTTTTCACCTACACATACTTTTCGAATTTCATAAAAACCTGAATTTGATTTGTAGATAACTTACATAGGCTTCATTCTTATCAAAAAATCATATCGATATCTCTACGGGTAGCTATAAACGGTACAGATAATTATTTGAAATCACATTTTATTTTCTTAACAGCTTTCAAGGACGAATTTCGAAAAATCCTGAAATGACTTTTTTTTGCATTTACGTAAGATTTATTTTAAAGCAAAAACCATATCAATATTTCCACTGGTTTAGGAGATAAGTGGGGTTAATTTAAAAATACGTTTTATTGTTTTAAGAGCTTTCAAGGACGAATTTTGAAAAATTGTAAAAATACTTTTTGATATTTACTTAAGCGTCATTTTAAATATCACCTCACTATCTGAAATTATTTAGGAGAAATCACGGATTAATGAAAAACACATTTTACGGCTTTTCACCCACTTAATTATCGAATTTCGAAAAATCCTTTCTTAGTGGGTGCATACGGGGCAAGTGGAAGCTTCCCTCGAGAGGTCAGACCTCTCGCCTCCCATCAAGGAGATCCGGGTTCGATTCCCGGCGGGGTCGGTCCCCGGATTTTCTCATGTGGGAATCGTGTCGGAAGATGCCGCTTTTCGGCGGGTTTTCTCGGAGATCTCCCGTTTTCCCGCCCATTCATTCCGGCGCCGCTCCATACTCACCTCATGTCACCCCTCACCAGCGCTAAAGACCTCGATGTTAAGAGGGCGAGGTACATAATTCAACGCTAAAAGCATTAATCTATAAATGTAGGTTTCTTGAAGCCAATTTGCGGAAATTAAACAATAGCAATCCTAGACAATAGTTTTAGCCAACGTTGAAACAAAATTGTTTCCAGTGTTACGAACTTCTGAGGCGCCATTTCTGGCGCCGGAACCTCGTGCAGCGGCGCAAGAGATCACGTGTAACTAATTAGTAATTCTGGATAAATATTTACTCATGAAGTTGGCAAATACCATTATCCAGGATTATCATTGAGTATTTTATCCATATCGGCTTCGAAAAAAGCGTAGAAATCAATTGATATTTTCAGCGTTTATTTATCTACCACGCTTTCTTAAGCGCTGACCAAAACCTCTCACCCTCACCATCACCAATTGCGTGAAGCCCGCAGAATGGTTTATCACGATATTAAGTTACATCATGATACGTGGTCGGTTACTATATTTGGCATTGTACATTTTTGAGCCAAACGCGTGTACCTTCGTTGGCCTGTAGTACGGCCTTTGTTTAGGAGCTACTGACGAGGAGAATTCTGTCTCTCTCTCTTTCTCTTCAAAGAGAGCGTCCGATACAGTCCTCGCACTCACCAGTCAGATCACGAGTATGCGCGTAGTGCTGCATGGACAACCGCACCGACAGGATACCCCCCGTGGGATCTTCCTACCATCCTTCCATCCAACACCACCAGTCTATCCTGGCCACAGAGTTAGAATGTAGCGGTCATATTAAGGGCGTCGCCTACCCGCGCGTCAGAGGCTCAAAAGCGACGGAGCAGTAAGGTCGACCTTGAAGCGCGCATCAAAGGCCGCGTCGCCTCAACGAGCCAAGCGCTGAACTAGCGTGCAATATTCCCGCCGAACGGTTTTTACTATGGGACATTAAGCGGCGACCATATAATGTTATTGGTGGAAAGTCTGGAACTAAGTTCAGTGCAGGATGCAATCTGAGTTTCACATACATCCGGGTAGTACATTTTGAAGTACGGAAGTCTGAAAAAGCTGTTTTTAGCCATGTTGGAGGGCTTAGAAACATTGTTTTTAATGAGCGTTGCATCTTAACAATGAGGTTTCGACCTTGTCTGAAGTGTGTTTTCTTTTCGTACGTTGGCACAATGGGCACACGTGGAATATTTTCTTAGAAAAAACCTGTTTACCAACTCACTGCAACGCATTTGAAGCGTGGGGTAGGCGGCCGCCTTAAGAGGCGGTTCCAGTGTTTCAGGCGCATGTATGCAACCCGCATTAGCACCATGTAAATCAAGGTTAATATTACCTTCGCTATATCAATACAAGATTTACACATATCAACATTATCTTCGTGTTTTATGAAAAAGACAGTCGTTCTTATTTTCTCTGCGTTCGCCGCGAAGTCAAGTATAAAGAACGATAGACTGTAAATATTACAAAACTTTTTTTTCTGTATTAGGTTTTTAATGTAACGGTTTGTTATACTAAAATTTTCAGAACGCAGCGAAAATAATAACGAACGTGTCTTTAATTAAGCGCGAAGGAAATGCTGGTATGTTGAATACTCTTACTGCTACAGCGAAGGTAATATTATACTTGATTCATACGGGGTCAATGCGGGTTGCATACATGCGCCTGAAACACTGAAACGGCTTCGTAAGTAACCTGCCGGATTTATGTAGAGTTTTTCGGTCACATGTCTCGAGACTTAGAGTGATCGTCTCGAGATATATTAGTAAGAGCCATGAGTTTGAGGCAAGATTAGTTTTGAACAAAATGGTTTCGATGTCTTCTGTTCACATCTTCAGCTCTGCTTTGTGGTCAGAGATTATAACATTCAACTCTTACTTATCATGAGTTTCTACTGGCAAATCAGAGACGTACTGTGTCACAATCACCTTATTACGACTGGTGCAGTCAAATGAGATACACGTCTGAAGAAAGCCATGTGAAGAAGAACGGCCGATGTAGAAGTAAGCCAACTGAAAAAGCTGGTGCGAAAGTATTTTCGCGACAAACAGGTTTGTACAACGACATGAACTGGGAGAGGAATCGCCCGTGACCTTTGTTAAGTAACCATCCCAGTATTCGTATGGAGTGATTTCGGGAAGACCTTCGGAAGTTGAAATCAGGATGTGAGGAGCCAGGAATACATAGGAATCTAACGCTGATCCTCCCAAACGTGATGTAAAACGTGTTGCCATTTCACCACCTCGCAGTGCTCAAAATACAAAATCTATTTACATAATTAATTTTAGAAAACCTAAAGGGATCTAAATTGCCGTTTGTAAAAATGAGGTTTGTATTAACCCTTTCAAGCCAATATTTTTTAAAATTGATTCAGGTGTTGCAACAAACGGTAGAATTGGTTCGTGATGTACATAGTTCGTCTGTGTACTTTCTTTGTTACTGCATCCAATGAAATACGTTCTTGACTATCGACGATAACTATGAGAATCATTTAAGGAACTTGTATGCAAGCACGTGTTGCAAAATGAGCTCACTGTACACACAGATAACTCCGTACATCTCCGAACATAACTAACTTCCTTTTGCAACATGTAAACAAACAATCGTCTACACTGGACAATATGGATTAACACATGTTAGTGAAAAATAAAAACATACTGTTAATATATTTTCATAAAGTTTAATGTTATGTCACAAAATACAAACTTTCTTACAGTACCACCGCCATGACTTCTTTTATCCACTGAACTTGGCAATAGGCTACACATTTTATATACAAGAAAACTTTATATTAAACATTTAATTTATTTACTTTAGCCTCTCATTTCAAAGGGAAAGAAAATCTCATTGTACTACTGGGGACTTTGTACAAACAGGGTACGCATTAAAGACGTTTCACTGTACCCCGTACGTTCCCGTAGCATCAAAAGAATTGCCTCGTCTTTTCGCTTCTGTTTGCGTATGCCTTCTATGTCAACGGCGATAAAAACGAATGGAAAAAACGTAATGGCATTCTCGCTTTTGTATTTATGTTACAACACTTCTAATTCCTACTGCAAACACCAAAGATAAACAAACACGACACACCCTCTACACTAAAAAAACGACACATAAAAGTGAACGTAAAATTCTATTCAAGCTGTGGAATAATCAAGCTACCGTAGAAAGCGAAAGGCAATTACCACAGAACATCTCAGAATATTAAAGGGCGTTGGACCCATAAAAAACACCCATAAAAAACTTTTTTTATATATTTGTGCCAAGCACTGTTCAAATTTTACACATCAGCTAACATATCATTAAATTGTATAATAAAAATAATAGGTGCCGTAGTTTTCGTACAAACACTCATCGATGTCACAAAATGGCCGTTATGGTAAAGCCAAAATTTTAAAAAGTGATTAACTTATGAAATCAAAATTATAGGAACTGAACGCCAGTGTCTCAACGCACTTTGTGACATGTTTGACAAAAGTTAGTTTTGAAAATTTCAGTAATAACCACAACTCAAAGTTATGAAAAAATTTACTCATTTTAACTAAAGTAGTTTTAAAAATACAGAAATGTATCGTTTTATAATCACACATATGTCTTAAAGTAGCACATACCATTTAGTGTGAAAGTTAATTATCTGGTATCAGCAACATATTTTTTTAAATATTTTTTTTTTCACCGCAACGGCCATTGTATGACTTTGATGAGTGACTTCTGAAAAATTATAGGGCCTATTGTTTTTTATTTGGAGAAATTATTTGTTATTTGATGTGCACAAGTTGAGTAGCGTTTCCCACGTATATTAAATAGTGAACCATTATGGGACCAACGTCCATAACCGAATACATCATACGTGGAGCAAAGACCAGCAACATCGAGAAGTTTGTGCGGGGAAGTCGTTGGCCAGTTTGCACTAGAAGTTACCGCAGTCAAATTAGGAACACACATATAACTGATAGAGGCTAGCTTATTTCACGTTCTTTCCTGAGTATATACATATTAGACTGCAAACTGCTGTTCGTTTCCTCGACGTTTCACCTTAGCTTATAAGTAGAGGTACGTCAATTTCGCGGATTCATCTGGCAGCAGTCTAGACTTGTCAGTCCTATACACCCACTTGACACAATCGATTATCTATTGGCTTATAACCGTACAAGCAGGTAGCAAGCGATAGCACTTCACATTATTTCCTTATTTACTACTGGCTTGCAGTAGTCAAACGCGTTTCGTAACAGCCGCCAGCAAGTCACAGACATGACAATGAAGTGTACATAATTGGCGTTCAACCTGACGTGGAATGTATCTGCGAAATTTACGTACCTCTACGTATAAGTAGGAACCCCTGATTTTCGCGAAAATAATATATTCGCCGCACTTTGTTTCAACACTTTGTGTGCACGCCTGCAGTTCTGCTTCATGGTTATTGGCTGTGTGTCTTAGTAGGTGGCACTTATTTTTTTCTGAGCCAATCAGAACAATGTTAGTGAGACACCGCACGTCTGTGATTAGCAGAAACAGCCTTCAAAAACTGAAAGTTAGTATATTTGCACGCGTGTACAATCGGCACTGAACCAAAGTGGTGCAAAAATCGTTTCGCGAAGATCAGGGGTCCCTACTTATCACTCTAAAAAATAGTTTGTAAATTTACGAGACGTGCGTATAGGAGCACTAAGAAAGTAGGCACGGTAGAATAGTTTCCCAGACATTCATGATAGCACTCCTAAACCTTTTTATGAAACAGTCAAATGTATACTGAAGTTACCAGACTTGTATTGTAACAACTGTAAAAGTTTGCATGTTTACAAGACGGAAGTAAGGTAACTGTACCATATTGCGTCTGGGATAATAACTTCCTAAACATTCAATGAATTTTTTTTTACAGTGACAAGTACGTGGCTTACAGCGTGGAACGCTTTTGGCCAATGGAAACTGCTACAAACATTTTTCATTCCATAACCACTGGCACTACGCATGAATCAAATACCTGACTGACATCGGACAGGTGACCAATGGCATCGTAGATTGTGTCGAAGGCTGTACAGGGCAATGAATAGTAGTTGATTCCCAAACAATAACGCGAGTTCTTCATGCCTGTACCAAGAGATGGTGGGAAATCACCAGAATATTTTCTGCCAGCGTGTTCTCAGAATCAGTCATGAGCCTTGTGTGATTGGTCTATAGTTAAGGTTCGGTTTCAGCCGCCATATTGAATTTTATTATTTCTCCCTTGTTTAAATTCTGAGAAGAAAAATCTTAAATCTGCGATTATAACGCAAATTCTCCTTACTTAGCGCTAAAGTGCAAGCATGGCAATTGAGTTATTAATTAATAGTTATGTCACAATCACTCGGGCCAATTATGAATGTTAAAACATTTGTTACGCAGGTTGCCACGTAATTATCAGTTAACAGTTAAATCACAATGGCTGTACTGCGGCGCAGTGTAAATGGAATTTGCTGTATACTCGCGTATTTAACATTATTCTTAATACAATTTCAAAATAAAAAAAATTAAATACAACGATTGAAACCGGCCCTATGTCACAGAATATTCAGGCATACAGAAGTGAAGTAGCCGGTAGGACGGCAAACTCGGCAAATCACACCAGCGAAATGGCTTCCCTGGCCAGCAACATGGCGGAAACACCTACCGCAAATTAGCGCGAGGCAGTTGTTCTGATATTCGACAGCCAGGCCAATAGGAAACCTGCCGTAACATGCAGGAGCCAAACATACACGGGGCTCGTATCAACAGTCTCGGGCAACCAATAAGCGGCGAAGTTCGCCGATACCAAACGAGCCACCACGTCATTTCGCGTCTGTATTACTATTTAGTCTGTGCATGGTGTAGCTGTTCACAGATAAATCACAGACGTTCAAGTCATAGCACACCAGATATAGCATTGGCACAGTAAAATAGGGTCACAACAGTGGCGAAAGAAAAACGTCGGAAGTGAATACATTACAATGAAGGCTAGCAAACAGTTAACTTTACTCTCAATAAATCATCATCCACACCCATATACCCGCAAGGACAAATCAACAAAGTCGTATGAGCCAATTGTCAAGCTGACACAAACGTGTATGTGCTTGAATTATAGCCTCTGCCCAATGAATACGCGAATTATTCAGGCCTGTAGCGTAATGACGAGGACGTCAGTCTCCCACAGATGTAACATGAGATGTGTAAAGCCTACATGCATATTTCATGTACAAGAAGACTATCACCTTGTTTTTCACCTCGACTTGTAGCAAACTTGCATCTGTGGATGACCACCGAACATTCCAATGGCTAGCATGCAAGGACTTGCATACCAGCTAGTGCGGGATAGGGACTGTTCTACTATTCTTAGTAATCTGTATTGTACAAGCCGAATGTAAACGAAAATAAGATTGTTTATGCACTTGCGAATTGTTTTAATCAAAATAGCTTACAAAGACGACGACGTACGTTGAAATAAATTGTTTCTAGTTGAACAGAAGAAGCTATTTAAGCAACATTGCCGCTATCGTGCGTCATGTCGCTTGAACCAGAATATTATCTACGACAGACAACAGGTCCATTTTTAAATTTTGCAATTCGCTTTGGGTATAGACACGATAAATATTTCACAAATTACTTTGAACACTCGCAATGCAGTTTTAAAATCTACATTCTACATTTTAATGACGTACTACTTCTTGTGCAAGAAAGTTGTCCGTGTGAACTAAACAATTACTTAAGTAGTGTTCCTTTTCTTTTATAGGCACCATTGATGTTGAATCGCGGTTGGCGCAGTGTCTGTCTGCAGCACTTACATCACAGCAAAGTGATCCGGGTTCGATTCCCGTCGGGGTTGGTTCCCGTCGGGGTTGGTTCCCGGATTTTCTCATGTGGGAATCGTGCCGGGCGACCCCGCTAGTCCGCGTGTTTTCTCGGGGATCTCCTGTTTCCCCCGCTGCTCATTCCAGCGCCGCTCCTTGCTCACGTCTTGTCAGCCCTCACCACCGCTAAAGACCTAGATGTTGAGAGCTGACCAATATCTCTTCACTTCACCTCTGACGCTCACTTAAACGTGCAAGAAAGATGGCCGTGTGTACTAGGCTGGCAGAATTCGAACACGACGTCCTATATACATGGCTCGGTGGTTCGCTGCGTCGAGCTATTGTGACCTGACCTTGCACGGAACACCAACTGGAAGATTAATGTGCGTGCCACTCCCAGCTTTGTCGCTGTCGGCTCGTCTACAGACTGTTCACAGAGAAGTGGGCACTTTTGAAAACCTTCTTGTTAAGGATAAGTACATAATAGTTTAAATGTATTAGCCGTCATGGCATTACTTTCAATTAACATGGGTACTACAATCTGCCCCTGTACCCTATTTTGCAGCCCCCTCCCCCTCATTTTTGGAAGAAATCTTCGCGGGCGCACGCAGATCAACTCACAAAAGTTTCATCCAAATCTGATAAATGGTACAGGAACGTACGGAAGACGAGCGCACAAACAAACAGAACTTAAATTTTTATACGTTATCAGTGTTCATGGATATTTGAGGAATGGGATTGAAGTTGATGCGCTGCAGAGCCATCTAATGGTGAGTTGACGAGTTAGACAGAATTGGATAACATAGACATCTTCTCCATAAAAAATGCATAACCAAATGTGGCAAGTTTCATGGTGGTTGGTCAAACGGTGTCGGAGATTATCGATCTCTTACATACATATTTACCAAACTCCATTATATATATATATATATATATATATGTAGATACAGGAAAAATTCACGGGTTCACTGACCAGTAGACTAGTCTCCAAGTATGTACACCCACGCAAGTAGCAGATGTTCATTAGCTGCTCGCTGACACGGTAATATGGGCCTGCATTTAGTTTAATTTTTGTTATTGGCTCAGCGACTTACACGAGGTGTCAAATACGTCAAGGACCAATTGTGAAAGTGATACGAACTTATAGTTGGTAGAATTTTACCTTGTGCCTAAAAAAACGCGAATTTTTCAGGTCCCTATATATAGACCTATATATATATTCCACAGGATGTCCGGATGTCCAGAAACAACCTCTTAATAACCACACCACGCAAATCCTGGACTAATTTGGAGACGAAAATGAAAATGTACGTGGCAAAATGTTGTACGACAAAATTATTCTCACACAATATGGCAACACTGCACAGAGAAGTCCCCTCTTGGGCTCCATGTCAATGTATTATTTTACGTGTATTACATCCAGTAAACGTAGAATAATAATTGGACTGCTCGGGATATTAATCTGCACCCATATTATGCAGGTAAAAAGAGAAATAGTAAGATAAGTAATACATCTGTGGAGCGCAATACGAGACTAGCTGCAGTGCAGTGTTGCCACATTGTGCACGTAAAATTGTCATCGTGCAACATTTTGCCAGTAATAGTTTCGTATTCAATTTAGCTTAGGATTCGCGCGGTGTGCTAATTATGCGGTTGTTTAAACGAAATAGTTGTGGTTATGTGCTAACCGGTTGATAGGAAAAAAAATACCACGGCATTAAAAGTGCTCTCTTTACCGTCAATAGTCTATAGTGACTAATACTGAAGTGCTTTGTTGGATACCATTACTAGCGAATATTGCTGGGTGGCATAAAACGTATAGTTCAATAAAATTACTAATCATGAGAAAACGAGGAAAAAATTAAGAAACAATTGCTGGAAGCCATATCTTGCTGTAGACAACAAACATATAAGTAATTCTGAAATCGGAATAAAGTCGTTATTCAACACCCTCGTCATAGAACGTACGTACGTCATTCTCCAGCTGTATGTTACATTAATCTCTGATCAGAAGCGACGTAAAGAAAGTTTTGTTACGTATTTCTTATGAACAGTCACTGACGGCGAAATCTCGTACATTTAATTGCGGTGCGAGAGATTACGCTTAACAAATGCATCATCCTGAGTAAATGTTTGCTCGTAAAGTTGGCTAATATCTTTATCTGGGAATATTATTTTATAATCCTTGTTTATGAGTTATACGTATTGACTTTCAAAACGTGTATATTTCAGTGGGCGTTTTTAACGTCTACTACACCCTCTTAATTGCAATTAGGTCTTCAAATGAATGCAAGTGTTGAAAAATATCCTACAGGCATGAGATGCAAAATTGTATATTTTGGAAATATGTTTTTATTCAGTGTATCTAAATTTCCTTCGATATACTTTTCAAGTAAGTTTATGTTCTACGTACTGCTGTTTTTTTACGTGTTTTCGTAGCGGCAATGAAATAGGATTATTTTAGAGAAATTAGTGTTTTACTAAGGTTAATTCTACTACATGTACAAAAGGAAATGTGTATTCTTAAGGGTGAGTTTGACAAAGGGAAAATACTTCCACAAGTTGTGTTCTATCTCTAACGGGTCTTATAAAACACGAGACCGCAGTAAAATCACGGGGGTAGCATAAGATCTGAATGACGGCGAGGGGAGTGAAGCCAAGAGGGGGGAAGATAGTCACCAAATTTGCCAGCCGCCATACTGCTTTAACCTCAAAAGTACACATCATCTAGTATTTTTATGGTAAATTAATGTATTATGCTCTTGAATTGATGTTTTAGGTTGAAAACTCTACTTTTTAGCCCTGTTTACACACCTCGTAACCAATATTTCCTAAAATTTTTAATTAGTCGGCCATATTAATTCCAGCCACGTCAAGCGTTTGTTTGGTTACAATTCCCGACGACATGCTCCATCTGGACCCTTCTAACATCTTTGAATAAAATTAATTATAACTTAGCATGCAAAGAGAAAACATTTGATTAAATTTAAAGAGGAAAATAAACCAATTTTCGCTTTCAAATTACCAACTTTATGTAACTTAAAAAGTTCAGGAAAGCTCTGTGATTGGTCCGGTTACAAGTCTTACAGACACCAGCGCTCAAGTGGCATAGATTTTCCCTGTGCCTAACTATAGCAGAGTATCGCTAGTTTTAACCCACAGTGTTAGGTTCGAAGCGTAAATTTGAAATAACTTATATGTAGTTGGATTTTATCTGTTGGCTTTGAATGGCAATGACGTCAAGTAGCTATTCTCTAGAAAACGCGCAAGTAGTTCAGTGGTTATGCCAAATCCTACCAATTACGCTAATCAACTGATACCGTGCTTTTGTGCAAATTTGCGAGAACAGCCCATCGTATTTCCACCTCAAGCCAACAGGTCACATCAACGACTCTGCTTGATTTCATTAATTTGATATTTACACTCCCAACGTAACAATGTGGAAGAATTATTTCTTTTCTTACGAAGCACCTGATTTCGTTGGCACAAATGACTAAAACCAAAATAGCAAGTACACCAAACATATGAATTAAATCAAATGTATGTTAAAATTAATGTATTAGAATTTATTTACTCAACATTTACTCCACGTTCCGATAGGTTATTTTCCGCACAGATATAATTGTTACTAACATTGATCTGCCCGCAGTTAGGATGTAGTGAACATGATCACGCTACTTCACGGTATATTTGCCAGTGGACACCCCTGTACGCTGTGACCCTGCGTGTGCTGGTCCTCGCACCGCCGCAGGGGTTGCCAAACTCGGGCAGGCCGGCTTCAAGGAGGATGTATGCAGCCAGGTGCGACCTCCTTGGTCGGACATCCCCCCTCCCCCTCCAAATCACTCCATGTGGTAATTTTCCCTCGTAACTGGGATAACGAAAACAAATCTTTTAAGAGTTAGTGGACCTGGAGTGAAAACCGTGCTGTATTGTAGCAGGAAAGTATTTTTTCTTGTATAACTATTGAAAATATTTCCATTTGGTTTATCTACGAAAAGAAGACACACTTCAAAATGTATCTCTATTGTTTGAAAAATGCCGGCCGCTATTTTAAAACATTATTACCAAGCTCCTCGAAATAGCTAAAAATGGAAAACGCGAGACCATTCTTTTGTCTGCTGTGTTTTAATAATTTCGCATTGACTTTTACTTCACTCGCTAATAGGTATAATTTGTAGTTCTAGGACAAGAAATATTTTCGTATAAATTTGTTTCATTTTCCAGGTGGAAATTAATCTGAAATATCATGAAGCTAATTTCCTAAACTTGAACGAAAAAAAAAAGTGTCTTAAAGAAGTTCTTTGTCCTATATAGAACCTACAAATTATACCTACTCTCGCCTACACATAACAAAGTTCGCGCACTAACATTGCTGTCCTCTGAGCTACAGATGTGAACATGAGGCATTGAAACAAAATGTTGCATAATTATTTACACCAAAAAATCACCAGCTGTAGTCGCAGAGTTTTCGTATTGTCTATATTCTTATATATATATATATATATATATATATATATATATATATATATATATATATATATATATATATATATATATATATATATCGTGGATTTAGAGATTGACAGTAAATAAAGAGATTAATAAAAAAAAGGATTCGCTGTTATTTTTAAAGGCTGT
This sequence comes from Medauroidea extradentata, assembly GCA_003012365.1. Taxonomy (NCBI): domain Eukaryota; kingdom Metazoa; phylum Arthropoda; class Insecta; order Phasmatodea; family Phasmatidae; genus Medauroidea; species Medauroidea extradentata. Next base: position 2,029 of record PNEQ01093231.1, on the reverse strand, counting down.
TTAAAAGCCATTTCAGTCTCGTTAGTAAACATTATTCGCGTTTATTTTCGTTTAAATATTATTTTACTGTTTAGATAATCATCTCGTTACCTTCCATGTTGTCTCCTGACGTTATGAATACGAATATTTGTGTATCCAAGGTAATTTTGGCGGCGTTTAATGTTTTCAAAAGTCTTCTTCATATTTAACTCTACGAAGGTCATAGGACGAAGGGACAAACCTATAAATATTGGCCATGTACGTTGAACAAGACGAGACACTGGACAAACAGACAGTAAGGGACACGAGGGACAATGTCACGTGATCATTTTAGCCAATCGTTACGCAGTGTGCACGGGAAAACGTAATTGTAGCACGGGCTTTAGAAAGGAAATTACTGTTTTTTCTAAGGGGAAAGTTCGGCGCAGACAAAACGTCTACCGTTAGTTTAACTGCTGTCGCAAATGAATGTAATATAGTACGAAACTGTAGTAAAATTAAATTTAACTAGGCTTGGTAAATAAAGGTGCCATTTAATTTAATTTTGAAGTGAAAGAATTTTGCTTTCAAATTATCAACTACATGTGACATAACACTCACGAAAACTCTGTGATTTGTCAGTTTACGTCTCTTATCGTGACAACCGATCGAGCGGCAGAACATTTTCCTTGATCCAGACATTTTAACATATATTGACGTTTCTAGCTTGCAGTATAATTAACCTTAGCATGGTGAAGATTGGCGTTATTGATGTTCACTTGTTTCGAAGCCATTTTAGGGTGGCTCTCGGTGCCAAAAATAACTCAAAATTCAATTAATGCTTCTTTTATCATTGATAGGGACAAAAAATTTTGTAAAAATTTTTTGCAACACTTCGTTGTGTGCCGTACGTGCGCACCTGTATCTCAGCTGTGTGGTCTGTGATTGGATGCCGTAACACCCAGCGTCTTGAGGTTAAACCCGCAAATCACAGACGTGATGTGTGGCAGTTATCCGTGTACTGATTGGCCCAGGCAAATGAATAAAAACTCTTCGCATAAACACTCTGCCAATAACCATTAAGTTGAGCTGCAGGTAGGCACGTAAGTTCCCTGAAACAAAGTGGGGCAAAATCTTTTCGCCAGAAATTCCTGTCCTTAGTTATAATAAACGCAAAGAAGGAAAAATACGTAGACTATCAAGTTTTGTAATACGTTGTTAATGTTTGGCCAAACAGCTATGTTTACATGCAAAAATCCGACCACTGCAAAGAAGCGTGTCAGTGGCAATATCAGCTATCGGTCAATAAGTGAGTCAAACAAACTATGTTGGCAAATAGGGCGAGTGTCTAGACCTGTTATTCTACAGCCACAGAATCTTTAAGAATATAGAAGTGAAATGACCAGAAGAATAGCGAACTCAGACACACACGCCAGCAAAATGGCTTCCCTGGCCAACAACATGGCGGAAACGCCTACCGCCAATCAGCGTAAGGCAGCTACCCAGCTAGTCGCAGTCAGGCTAATAGGAAACCTGCCGTAACTTGCAGGAGGCAAACATACACGGAGCTGGCATCAACAGCCTCGGGCAGACAATAAATTGTGAAGTTCGCACGTATCAAATAAGCCGGCGCGTCATTTCACTTCTGTATTAGTGTATTACTGTTTAGTCTGTGTTACAGCTGTGCTATGAAACGACTGTAAGTAGGTCAGACATCATGTGCGACGGACACATGAACGAGGGAAAACCATCGCCGTGGGAAAATGTGAAGCGCTCGTGATGTGACTTGTTTACAGCGTTGCCACATCGAAGGCCGTGGTTACAGAAACTAGCTAGAGACCTTTTTTGTATGCGCAAGCTAGAGTTCTAGCAACTATGGGAGATGCAAAGCAACGCTAGGAGCAGCACTGTCGCGCCTTGCAGACGGCCGGAATGGTGATAGAAACGTATTTTTCGTATGCGTGGCAATGGAAACGCGAGTTTATTTTCATTTTTAAGGGCTCGTATGGGTAAATGCAGGCTTAAATTAGTGTATATAAAACCAATACTGAACACAACGAACTATTTAATA
>PNEQ01093230.1:0-16921 GCA_003012365.1 Medauroidea extradentata | reverse complement strand
TTGGTGGTCCTACCCTACATATTTCTGCACCTCTGCGTCATGATTTTAATGTCCCTGCTTAATGTTTTTAGTGGTCCTACCCTACAACTTTGTTCTCATACCCTACATATTACTGTACCTCTGCTGCAAGATTTTTAATGTTCCTACCCATTTTTAGTTATCCTATCCTACAACTTTCTGTTCTTCTACCCTAGCCTATATATTTCTGCACTCTGCTTCAAGTTCTTTAAGTCCCTACATAAAATTTTTAGTGGTCCTACCCTACAACTTTCTGTTCTCCTACTCTACATATTTCTGTATCTTTGCTGCAATATTTTAATGACCTTGCCCTATATTTTTAGTGATCCTGCCCTACGTATTTCTGTACCTCTGCTCCATGTTGTTTAATGTCTCTGCCCCACATTTTTGTGATCCTCTCCTACAATTTTTTGTTCCCCTTCCTTATGTACTTCTATGCCCCTGCTCCATGATTTTATATGTCCCTGCTTCACATGTATAGTGCTCCTATCCTACAATGTTGTGTGTCCATACCCTGTAAATTTCTGTACATCTGCCTTCAAAAATAAAGTCGTAACTATAAAATACTCTTTGAGGAAAGTGTTAAACAACAACTTGAGCTAGGCCTACCATAAAATGGTTAAAATTACGAATTTTGGTATCCTATTTTTAATGCCTTTCTGCACTCATGTAGTGATGACATGTTCGTATTTATAGTAGGCCTATTCTGCAACATTTTGTGGGGTAAGTTGACTTGTTAAAGGACAAGTTTGGTTAATTTTCTCCATATAATACGAAATTAACATTTTACGATTTTACTGTCAGATTCCCATATTGATGTGTTTTCAAGATTTCTTCACTAAATGCCTGGGAAAGGCATTTAATGTGTAAAACAACTCGTAGACGAACTCGTAACACATTATACAAAATCACATAAGGTAATCTTGGAATTAATTAAACAACGACCACAAAAATATAAATATAGGTTTGATGCACATTTACCATTAGGTTAACCTCGACACTATTTACAAAAGAACTACGAGTACACTGCATGGCTTTGTTCGTGACTAAGGTGATTTTAATTAATTCGGAAAACAAAAGAATTTGCACAGTTCTTCTATTACTGAATTATTACAGCAGGGACAAAAATTATATCACTGTTCAACACGGGACGAGAGTGTTTGTTTTGAACAAGCATCGTCATGTGACGTCACAAGTGACGTTTTTTTTATTGCTGTCAGTTCTGCCCTTACTCGCCGAGCATGAGCAGAAATGGCAGTCATTTCTGGCAAGACTGGCATCTGCAGTTCCACCCGAATAGCATACCAAAAAAACACTTCCGGTAAAACGAACGCCTTCTGGCAGAAAACTAGCAGAACTGGCACAAAACTGGCAGACTGGCAGACCACGCGAACAAACCTTTAATCATAATATCAGGAAAATCAGAGGAAGAACTTAATCAACTAGCCAACACCACTTTTACAGAATTAGATGCATGGTTTATAGGAAACAAATTAAACCTTAACACAGAAAAAACCCATTTCTTACAGTTTGCAACAAAAAATAGTAATCAGCCAATGATAAATGTTCATTGCGGCACTGCAGAAATCAATAAAGCCACAGACACAAAATGTTTGGGTTTATATGTTGATTGTCATCTGAATTGGAAAACACATATTGAATATATCATTCCAAAACTGAGCTCTGCATGTTTCGCTCTACGTAATGTATCAGGTATACTAAACAAAGATTCGATGTTGACTGTATACTTTGCATATTTTCACTCTATTATGACTTATGGCATCATGTTTTGGGGTAACTCCTCTGACAGAAATAATGTTTTCCGTATGCAGAAGAGAGCTGTAAGAATAGTTCATGGGAGAAAACAGACTGAATCCTGTAGACCCCTTTTTAAAAGTTCCAAAATAATGACCTTAGCTTGTGAATATATTTACTCATTGCTGACATTCATTTCTAAAAATCAGAAGTTGTTCCACACGAATGAACATTTTCATCAACATAACACTAGAAGTAAAAACCTTTTACACATGCCTCTTGTCAACTTGACCTTACAGCAAAAAGGTCCTTCATACACAGCTTGCAAGTTGTTCAACAAACGCCCCAGCCACCTGCAAGATGCATGTTTAGCTAACACAAAAATATTCAAAAAACACCTTAAAGATTTCTTGATCATTAATGATTTTTACACAGTCGATGAGTATTTGAGTGGATCTATGACAGTGTAGATACTTATTTAAGATATTTATTCTGGGTTAAGATGCTGTTTCTTCTCTTGTTTTTTTCTTTTCTTTTACATATGGAGACTATGAAGTATGCTGACGTGAGCCTACGTGCGAGCCTGAACCGACAAGAAATGTTTGAATTTCGCTATTTTAGTGTATAATTTTTAATGTATAACTTAAGTAATTTATTCATTTGTTTGTATATTGTAAATATGACTTGTCCGATATCTTTGGGCAAAAATGTACACAAAAAAGATCTACGGATGCAATAAACTAAATCTAAATCTAACCATTGATCTTTCTAACGTGTATTAGAATTAACCTTACCTGTAAAATCAGTGAAGAATATCCTTTTGTGCTGGTATAATAGACGTATGTATCATTGAAGTTGCGTACTAGGAATAATAATTTATTCCATAACTGAATTACGTGGCGACATTCACCTTGATATCCTTCTCCAGATTTTTTGTTTAAAAAAAATTACGATCCGACATCGTATTTTCCGTGAAAATGCATTCAAACCGCCGTACATCATTATTTTCTATAACGAACACATGCGGGAGTCTGTTTACTTTCTACGCCCGCTTTCCAATGTATCGTCTGATGCACGGTCTTAGAACATCTGAGGCCATGGTCTGATGGGTAGATCTACGGGACCCGGCGCCGTGATCGAGTAGAACACTTTGAAGTTTCCGACTAATTTTTCTGATTTACTCGCTACCGAGTAGTTTCCGTAAGCGCCTTTTGACATTTATAGAGTTTCGCAATGCGGCAATGTGCTTGGCATTTGCCTTTTCTTCGGGAAACAGGAAAATTTGTCTATGGGAAGCTGGTAGGAAATGTGGAAGGGAGTGCTACTGAGAACAACTTAGTTCATTTCTATAATTAGAAGTTACTGATTGCGCTCGTTATATATACGAGGAAAAACAGACTTTCCTTCAGCAGTCTTGTAGAAGAAATCTTTGAAGAAATAAGCATATTGTTGGGGTTTGTGTCGAATTGAAAATGGCGCATCACGTTAGAGACGCGGTGAGTGCTATTTTATCATTGTATGGTATTTTGTACTCGTGCAGTGTTTTTTATTTGTGAGTAGTGCTGGATGTTGACGTTTAATTCTATTCCAATGGGTTTGATTAGTAAAATTATAACTAGCTGATGTGAGTTTGCTGTTCATAGTGTTTGAAAGTGGGGCGTATTCGGTGACACTGGTACGTGACCCCATCTTACGTAAATGCTCAAAACCGCAACTTGGAATGGCGAATTTTACCTCCGTAATATTTGTAATAAATTCACGAGTAGAATGAGATGGTGTGATTGTCGCCGTAATAAATTCCAGTTGATAATGTTCTTAAAGGCATGTAATTTTTAACTGAAATTAAACATTTATATATTAAAAAGTCACATTGTTAGAATTGTAGTTAACATAAAAATTCAATGCAATATAAAAAATAGTTGTCTTTGGTATGAAGGTATATATTATCTTTTTTTAGCATGATATGGTTAGGGTAAAATTGAGCCCCGGTCTTAGAGACTCAATTATTTCAAGTTGATTTTTGTACACTGTGTGTCAGAAATATTTTTGGTGTTAACTAATTTTGGTTTTATTTATTTATAATAGGTCCCAATGGTTGTTGAACAAATTAGAATTCTATATATTTGTCTACAAAGAAAAATTTCAGTAGGCATACTTATGTGTAGACAATAAAATTTAATAATTGATGTAAATTCTTGAGCTTAGTAGGCCTAACACTGAAAGTGAATGGCAGGAGGCAGTGCAGTGGGGAGAGAGTCATCATCTACAGAGTTATTGTAAATTATCAGTGCATACAGTTTAAATGTGCCAAAATACCACAGAAATTCAGCCATTTTTGAACTATTTCTCGTTTTTTCGACAAAAGGTAAAAACTAAGAACTGTGGATGTGTCCAGGTCATCTGGGAAAATCCATCTTTCTACGTAATATGCGAAAATGCAATTTTACTGTAACTATGATATCACGTTTAAGGAATAAATCGATTACAGTACCTTTGTGTTGGAATTATAAAAAAATAATAAAATTGTTTACATCTGTGATGTTTTATATTATTTAAGGGGAGGGGGGCACACTTGCCTCTTTATCCTCTGGAAGAAGCCTCCTCTATCTATCAAATTTTACTAAAAGTTGTGTGTTTTAAAGTTCTCACTTTTATGAGCATCCTCTGCATCCAGATGTTTTAATACACAGTTAATTTTACACCTGCGGTAATTTTGTGTTGTAGGCTGACTTCCAGGCCAAGCTTGCAGAAGCAGGAAGTAGCCTTGTTGTGGTGGATTTTTTTGCAACTTGGTGTGGCCCTTGCAAAATGATTGCACCGAAAATTGAGGTAAGTGATATTAAATTGTTTTTGTGGGTATCCCAGGTAAGGTAGTCTGGCAAATCAAATTCTTAATTGGGACTACTGTCTTTTCATGTTCAGGGAATATTGAATTGACTGCAATCCTTCCTTCCCTTAGTAAACAGAAAAGTTGTAGATGCTTAAGAGTGCAGTATTAGTAATATGTGTAAGTATTTTCTGTGTGTATTAATGAATTTTTTTGCAGTGTATGTTTCTAGAATTGCGGTATTGTTTATTTTTCTCGGATACTAGTTATAATTGTGTGTTAGTGGGACTATGGTATTCCAAAATATGTACACTTTTATTTTAGCCAGAAGTTATGGCTTCCAGACAGCTACTTATTGTCATAGTCAACATTTAAATCTGCTGTACACAAATTAATATGGTACCAGTTAAAAACTGATAAAAAGATAAGTAATATGTATTGCAGGAAGTAATATGCAATGCAGGCTTTAGGCCCATACTGTTCAATAGTTTTCATTGACACACAGTCTAGAAAGTCATGGATCTTAAAATTAGTCAAGAAAAGTCAGAATTTTACTTAAATTCTGGAAAAGTCATGGGAATTCCCTAGTGATACAGTAGTTTTAGGGGGGGGGGGGGTATGTTGCACCAATCTGCATTCACTTAAGCTGCAGACTCATTTTCTTCAGATACTATAATGATGATGATAATAATCATTGCTATTGGGCAAGCGCCCGGTGGCAAGCGTCCACTTACACCTACATCATCCTCTCCAAACCCTTCCCAAACTGTCCCACACCCCGCATCGACATCACCTCCTCCTGCGACAAATTCCATTCCCTGACCGTCCTCAACCCACTGTATCTTTTTACTGTTGTCGTCTCTACTCCTTATCTAGATGTTCAGCTAGTGCACTCCATCCTCCATCCTGTTCCACTATCTTATACATCCTAACCAGTCTTTCCACCCAGGGATAATAGCGTATAGTTATACTCTTAACAAATTGAGTACGGTATGCAACTCTTAGTTCAGTTTTTATAATGTAATTCTAATTAAAATTTTTCTAAGTCTTTTTTCTTTCGGTAAATTGCAAAATACAGTGTGCAAATTTTTATAGCAAAATTGTGAGAAATACCAAATTTTCACCAAGGAAAAGTTAGGGTAATTTTATTGCAAATTTGTGTGGACATCCTGATAATGTTTTTTTTTATTATAAATTTCTGTTCCTTCAGTAAGACTGCTTAAATTGGAGGTTTTCAATTAGTTGTGTTCATAATCTGGGTGGTGGAGCAAGGGTGTTTTAGCCCTCCCCAGAACTAATAGCCTCCTTTAAAATTTCTCTAGTTGAAGTTAATTCCAAATAAAATCATAATAGGTATCAAAAATATACCATTAAAAAAAATTTATTTATATTCTCCTATGCTACCTTACCCTTACAGTGGAAAAGAAACTGTAATTTAGATTTTTATGTGTAGGTGGTTTGGGATAAAGTGTGCACTTTTGCAACCCTATTTACATTTTTCTGTTCAGATTATTTGTAGTGTCCTGCCTTTTTTTTAATATGAGCAAAACTACCTAATTAACAAAGTGTACAGATTGTACAGTACTCAAAAGTTGTCAGAGGTCACAGTAAATTAAATTTTTAAATGATTCTAGACAAGATTGTATTCAAAATGCTTGTTTTGCTGCAAACCACCTATACAAGTGGCTGATTGTAGCAATTTTTCGTACATGCTGTGACTGTTTAAAAGCTTACACAAGAGACTTTTACAATTTTTTTATATAAATAAAAAAAAAAGTTTTAAATTTTCAAGATGTTAGCCATTCCGGTGACTTTTTTAACTATTTTATACCCCATCCTGCTTCATTGAAGGTACATTTAGAGATCTGATATGTTGTGTGCTTAGTGTATAAGTGGAACAATAAGCAGCATTTAAGTTAACCCTAGATTAGAACATTTTCTTCCTAGAAAGAAATGGTTTTCAACAAGGGGGGGGGGGATGAAAATATCCTTAAACAATTTGGGAGGGGAACGAAATAATTTTTTGGGGGGAAATATATTCTTGATTATAGTACATATATTCTTTATTACTAGCTGTGTAGACTACAGGTTGTCCTATTATTATATTCACTCGTGAAGTACACAGAATACAAAAAGAAAAATTTAATTGCACTTGGCTATTTTGCTTTATAAAAACCTATTTTATTCTGAATATGATCAACATTGGTATTAAAAGTTAAAAACATTAATTAGGCAGTCTAATTTTTAAAAAATTAGAACGTTCTATTTTGCATTTTACTGAATAAATAAAAATCAATTGGCATTTACAAACTGTTACGTAGCGAACCAACTGCAGACAGTTTCACGTGTTCATCTTTCATGTGAAGCTAACCATTCCTAAATGTATGAAAATGTAAGGGTGATGCAACATTTTTACGCTGCTCAAAAACATCCTGCCTGTAGCTTCAGTCTTTCGTCTATTCTGTTGTGTGATAGTGGAGTGTTCTGTTTGGCTGTTTTGTTAAGGATGAGAGCCATAAAATTGTTCAGGAAATTTTTACATCTCGATACAGCTGATGTAAATATATAATTCTACATCAGTCATGGTATTGGTGACTTTGCATATTTCATCACATCCTTTGTCTTTCTTCAAAGCACAGTTTTGTTTTTTAATTGGATTATTTGACATGAGCACTGGGAGAAAGTGTCTTTAGCCCCTCTCATATTGCAATGTTTGGTATGCCCTTGTTTGTAGCCTAGTTAAAAAAGTCAATTATTTAGAGCATATTATGTAATAGAGAGATTATTTTGGACAGATTTCTTATCTTTCTGTGATCAGTGATAATTCTTGGCAATTATCCAAGATAATTAACTGTGCAGTTCTCTAGGTGTGTTACATCATGCCCATTCAGTCTAGTGAATTCTTGCCTAGTCATGCTACACATTTTTTGCCAAGTCATGCTGTATGTATTTGCTAAGTCATGCATTGCACATCTCATTTTTTAAAAAGTTTTACCTTAAGTAGGTTTTTTTTCTTTTTAAAAAGTTGCATTATTAGGGGATTTTGAATTTTACATATTTTACTATAATTTATTATCTCTTCCTGTTCGGTCTATGTTTAAATATTTAAGTTAATTTGAGGCAGTCTAGTATTCCAATGTTAATCAAGACAAATGCTAAAAGTAATGAAATTTAGCTAATGTAGTTAACCCATAAATTATAGCAGGTAACTTGTATCATTGATGATAATAAAGTTGCATTATTAAAATTGAATTGGTGATAAGTGATCTTGTATACATACAGTACGTAAGTGTACAAATTAATAATGCAGTACAAGATATGTTTTAAATTGGCCTTAGTGTGTAATTAATATATAATAAATATACACGTAGGCTATATGTACATAAGATTATGTACTTTGAGTGAAATTAACTTTATTTAGAATCATGTATGTGTCACGGGTGTTAATATTGAAACCCTGTTGTAACATCCCTGTGTAGAGCCTAATTATTTATTTAGTTAATTACCACAATTTTTCTCCGTTATGTAAGCAGTAGCCTTCAGGTGGCTGCAGAGTGGTGTGCACAGCTTCAGCCGACACAGTTTATTTCAAAACTACTAGACGTACTGTGAGTGCTGTCTGCTTTGGAATACCATTCAAGAATGTTACACTTGTGTATACCCTTTTCAGATGCTCCATTATTAATCTAGGCTTATTTTCTCATAGTACTGAATTTTTAAAGTTTTTTTCCCCAGGCATTATAATTCTTGTTCTGGTTTTAAAAAGGTATTGGCAGGTACAACATATCTTCAGGATTCTTGCAGACCTGGCAAACTCGGGGCAAATAGACATGTTAATTTGAGACAGGGAAATCTTGGAGAAAATGTTAAACTCTAAGCATGTTACAGCCGAACTGGCAGTTTGCATTTCAGTATAAATTTGTTTTATAAATATACCCTGCTTAAGTTTCATATTACGAGCAACCTTGCATGGAAAAGTGTAAAGCATGTTTTTCTTAAGATGGTATTATTTAGTTATATTTAGTAACCTGGTACAGCGAGGAGAGTTTCCTCGGCCACATTTCCAGGGTGCTCAGTCAACAGAGGTTAATCAGGCTATGATTGATGTCAGCATATTTCACTTGGATCATTATTTTCTTTATCCAGGCTAAGCTTGTGTGCCTGCTTGTGCCTCCTTAAAAACTTTTGAACCAGTGTACCAAATTTCATCTAACTTTGTACACAGTAAACCTGACTTGAGTTTTGTATATTTCATTTATGCTGGGTTTTTTTTCTTTTTTTTCTTTTTTTTTTTTTTTCTTTCAAAATGGTGGATGTTTTAATATTTTTTAATAGAACTAGTATCTAAGGAACTGTGTTTCCATCTAACTTGGTATGTAGTGTCGTCGTACCAGGCCACAGGCCAGGTGGAGTTGCGCCTGGTCGCGGCAGGTGTTCGCAGAGTGTGTCAATGGCAGGTGTGCGCTGGTTGGTAAGGGTCGATGTGCGGTACTTGAGTGTGTGTGGTGGAGCAGTGACGGCGGCAGGGCGTGTGTGAACTTGACACCGACGTACGACACCCATCCCAGCCGTCGCACGGCCAGTACAGGACACATGACTTCGCCGCCTCCCCCTACCAGCGCATGAAGAAGGTAGTCTAGAAGCATCGGCCACAACGGATGGAACGAGAGAGACGTGGTGCGTTTCGGTACTTTAATTCGTCCAGCGAGAAACGTAACGCGCGTGTGCAACTATCCGGCCCAATGTTTTACTTGGTTTTGCCATTTGGAACTGGCTCGCTTAAGGCCCTAGGGTATGGGGTGTGGACCACCCCATAAGTGTCCCTGTAAGGTGTAGTTTTCTCATAGTCCTCCCTGCTTTTCCCGATACGCAGCTGTTTCGACTCGCCAGGTGAGAGAGGGGCACGCCAGCACAAACAGACCACGACCCATCGAGCCTCGTGTTCCCGGCTACACGCTTAACCGGGTGGCGCCCAGAGCATTCCAACGCAGCTCCGTTCCTAGCTCCCTCTCACCGGACACAGCGTCAGTACATAAAGAACCTAGTAAGATGAAATCACTTGTGCAAAACTATTGCCATTTTATATTTTTATCATATACATATCATATTTAGGGAAATATTTCTATCACATTTCATCGAACTCCGTATACATAAACAATGGCCGCCTTCCATTATTGACTGGTTTCACTAGCCAGTGTTTTCAGTAATTTCGGCTATAATTCAGGTATTGCTGACGGCACTGATAGTCGCTGATGGTTGAGGACTATACTCTGTGCGAGGCTACATCCGTCTGCTGGAGATTACTGATTTTACTGGCACTTCAGAGCATCAGCGTTGTTGGTAAACGAATGTTTTTGGAGAAAGTGGTAGGACAAGGGATTTTTTTTTTTTTTTTTTTTTTTTAATATATAAGGGTCAAAGCGGTTATCTATTAATTTATATATATATTTATATATATATATATATATTTTTTTTTTTAACGTCAGTTTATAGTTACTGAAACATTCGTAGTTTGCAGTTTGCAAAGCCTAAATAGTTTATAGAGGTTGAATTGTACCTTGCTATTTATTTTATAATAATCGATAGAGCTTCACTCAAGATGTTTAAGCTGCGTCTTGAAAAAACCAAGAAAATTGTATGTCGTAAATCGTACTAGATGTATCAATATGCTAAAAATATACCAACTTTATTTTTAAAGTAAATATAATTTACACAACGAACGTAATAAACACGATTGTTTATCGCAAGAATGATATCGCAGATATGCCAGAGATGTAATTGCTATGCAACGCACATTGCAGTAATGTTTACTGATTTAATGTTCTGATGTTATCGAAGGCGAAATATTTAGCTGATTACTGACGTTGTTCCCTTGTTGTTCACAGACACCGGCGAACTGGCAGTGATATCAATGTTGTCAGCAGAAAACTAAAGGCTACCAATCCTTTTTTTTTTTTTTTTTTTTTTTTTTTTTTTTTTTTTTTTTTTTTTTTTTTTTTTTTTTTTTTTTTTTTTTTTTTTTTTTTTTTTTTTTTTTTTTTTTTTTTTTTTTTTTTTTTTTTTTTTTTGTGATTAGTTGGGTCTTGACAAGAGTCACATTTTTGCATTCTTCACTGTCTGTCAATTCAAGTTGAGCTGTGCATTCCATTGCACACCACAACTTCCAGTACACTTTATAAATTTTTGTTTGCCATAAAATGGCTTTCCACGCACTAAACAATCATCCAAACTAGGGGGCAATGAATTGCCCATAGTAGATCACTTTTTACCACAAAAACAGATATATGTACGAGAGCTGATGAGAACACATTAAATTCCCTCGAGCAGTTGGTTCTTTTTTATACTGTTCGCCGCAGACCAATTACTAACCGCTTAAAACTCAAAATTAATTTTGCTTAATGTTGATACCATTTCATTCTGAGAAACCGGTAGGTGCATCTGTAGATCATCTGCATACATATATTTCACATACGAAAAACATTTTGGGAGATAATTCACGAAAATGATAGGGGACCTAGAATTGAACCTTAAGCTACTTCTTTGACGTCGGTACACTATCGAGATCTTAGCCTATTAACTACAAGACACTTATACGTGAAATAGGTAATAATTGGTAAATTTTCAGGCCTGGTTGATTGTTGGCTGTATTAATGATTGAACAGAGCTTTAAGTTTTAAAAAAAAAGTGTCTTCAACAGTGTTTACATTCACGTGCACTGTGAAAGGCTTCCAACAAAGTTAATATGATGTGAAGGTTTTGCTGTATTTAACATTGGCAAATAAATGTAGGCACTCGGAAATTTAAAAAAAAAGTACCGGCTTATTGAAAATTTGAGGATTCATTTACATATTTTGTTTGGTGCCTATCGGAACAGATATTTATCAGTCTCAGATAGGTGTTTAATACGAACCCTTGTCAAGTTTGTTATTTATGCTGAACTTTTGACAACAGTATTGAATGGAATTTAAATCTTTACCTGTATTAGAAAATGTGTTGAATAAATTGTCTTTGTTATAACGAGTGGCCACTCTGAATATAAAAATTAGCCTCCTTACTTTTTTTCTGTCATTGTTTACTTATCAAATTTTACACATAAAGCAAATTTAATGGGAAAATGTTAAAATAACATACACGTAAAATTGGTTGTACCTGTAAACGTTTAATTTTTTGCTCTAAAACAACTATTTCAACTTAAAAACTGTGAACTTTTACATTTAGGGTATAGTGGAATCTTGCAAATTACTAATTTGAGGAGCTGTGATATTAAGTATCCAAATAAATAAACACTACAATAACAGTACCAACACAACTTATATTTTAGTTTCAGCAGTTGTCTATTTGAAATAGATATTTAGTGTAGCATTTGGTTACAGAAAGATAGCATATTTATTTTCTTTGTTTTCAAACTTAATGTGTATATAATCATTTTATCTATGTCTAGCTCTTTAGATTGTCTTAATTCCAGATTTTAATGCAATTGGTTCATTAATATTATTTTACAGTTTAATTTTCTTTGGATAGTCAGGGCTAGTTATTATATGCCTCTATCTAGGTTAACTAATTCAATTATTTTATTTATATATTTTTATTTATGTCAGGAATCACATCCTATAATTTTAATTTAATTTAATTTATTTTTTATTTTAAATTGAATGTATATTTCCTGTTTCTGTTTTTGTTTTGTATCCTCGTTGGGGATCGCGATTTCTTTTAATCTCTTACCCAGACGCCTGGATAGGTTTATTAATTGTTGATTTAGAGGATAGTCGAAGGTTTTTGGGGAATTTGAAGGTATTCTTGGCTTGGCTTCGGTAGAAACATGACGCGTTTTGCGCAATTTCGCTCTATGCTCTTAAAGTGAGCGCCATCGTAAATGTAGCACAGAATTTTGGAAAACCAAGAGTAAGTTAAGGGCATAGGAGGACAAATTAACATTGTAGAAGAGTTAATTTGTACCTAATTTTATTTTGAGTGAGCAAGAAATGCGGCCGACGACAGGGACGCCTCGGCATGACGCCATTGCCGAACTATGTTCGCCGATTGGTATGACGTCGTTAAATTAATATTAACAGTAATGTTTTCCGCCTCGACGATACTTTAGGAGTATCTATCATTCTGTTTGCTACATCAGAGCATTAAATTTTCATCAGAACATCCAGAAGTTAGTATCATGACTGTAGGCTACCAAGTCCAGAAGTTCTGAGAGTAAATTTTTTTTAAGAACCTTTTGCCTACCGCTCTAGAGTTGGAATTATAACCGGGTACATAATTATTTATTTCAAAGAAGCTTATGTAATCAGGGTGAAATTTAAACCAGTTAGAACAAACGCCAGCATAGAATTTTAAATCCAACAAATATTTTCAAAGGCCTAAATTCATTTAATTAGCAATGATCGTCTGGATTGATTTATTATTATTCAAGAACATGTTCCTCATAAGTTAATGTTGTAAAGGATGTGTTAGTATATTACCAGATTTGATTAAAGCCTATTTATTACCTTCAGTTTTACATCCAATACCACTATAACTAGCACTATTAACTATTCAGTCAATAAATTTCTCTACTATCCAATTGATCTTGTTTAGTAATTAATATTCTAAGAGTTTTATCTTAACAAGGGTAAATGTGTTCTATATTCTGGCATATGTCACAACACTGGTTACATACCCAATTTTCACACTACATAATAAGCAAATACACACAATAAATTAGTTAAATCACATTGTCAATTCCATTTATAAAATTTCTAAACTTTTTTTTTCTTACTTTAAAATACGTAAGTTAAATAACAGTAGGGAAGTCAAAACATGTTTGTTTGTGTCCAGACATATATTTTTTTTAAGTTCAATAGTTTGCTAAATATGGAGTAAAAAAAAAAATTTCCAACACTTGCTCAAAATCAAGTTTTCATGAAAACTTACATGCTTTCCGAAAGGAATATTTTACTTAGTTGGTGTTTCAGTTCACTGTATATGCAGCACAAGCATGCAAATTGCAATGAAATAAAATTCATAAGTGCTACTAATTATTTCCGAATGTGTTTTGCTTACAAGTTCGCTTCAAGCAAATTGTGATTTTGGTGAATGAGGTGACAGTGGTCAGTCTTGTATACCGAAATTAAATGTTGTGAACTTGTAATTATCTTTGTCAGCATCAAAATGCTTGTAAGCTACCTAAAGAGTATTATTATGTACATGTTGTGTGTGGCAGAAATGTTATGTTTTTAAGGTTTTTTTTTTTTTTCCCCCAGTAGATCCTAACAGTGTGGCTGTTATCTAAAAATGTAATGCTCTTTTATTATAAATACTGAACGTGTGCTAGACTCCATCTCATATGCTGCAGTTATGGTGGTGTACATGGGGCGATAAGAAATTGGCTTGACACAGGTTTTCGGTATTTTTAGTAAATGAAATAGTTTGCAAAGTTTTTTGGGTACATTTTAAACAATTTCTTTATTGACATATTAGCATAAGAACATAATATATATAAAAATATTGCAGTTACATGCTTTACTGGGTGTAATGTTCATTAGGTCTTGGTTAGGTCTAAATTTGTAGGTTACTCGTACATTTTTCATTTGTATAGAGATAATTTTTGCATCATATTAGTCTTGGTACTATAGCTGGAGTTAAAATTTTCAATCTGTGAGTTTTAAAAAAAATGTAACGTAACATTTAGTTATTTTTAAAACGGAATCCTGCCACTGCAAGTTTTTGCATGGAAAAAAATAATTCTCATATATAATTTTTTCAGGCTCTAAATCATAACGTATTTGATAGTGTTACAAAATGACATTATTTTTTGCAGCTAAGTCTGTTGAATTTCTATTTTACAGTATTATTCCATGTACGTTTTGGGCTACCTCTCATATATCTGAATTAAATATATGAAATAAAGTATCAGTTTGAAGGAAGGAGTACCTCACACATAACCTATTCCTTGCACAAAAAAATCTGTACTTGACATTACCAAAAGAGCAGACTTGATGAAGTACTACTTATATACTGTACGTTAAGACTTACGGGGGCTGATAGTAACCTCTTGAAGATAGCTCTCCGTGCCACGTGTTCGAGTAGGCTAAGAGGCGTGGCTAAGGGCCGGGGGCGCGGTTCATCACAGTGACGTGTCTAGAGGAAGTCGCAGTGGTGGGGGTGCGAGCCATCTGCCTGGTCCTTCCCCTCTCTCATTGTGCGTCTATCTCCCCGAGAGGAAGGGTCTCGCTGATATACGCGACGAGGCGGCCCTCGCCGTCCGTGTAGCGATGCGCGATGGCTTAGGCTTTTTGCCTGGCGGCGCGTGGCATGCATTTACTACAACTACCGTTGTTTACTTACAAAGAAAAGTTATTTCTTGAATATTTTATTTCGTTAAAAGAATGCCATGACAATACTAAAAACAATCCATTCTCAATGGGGCATTTGTTCTAAAATAAAAATTAATAATAATAACATTTTAGATGACATGCACTATGATCTAATGTTATAGTGAAATATGTGAATAATCTTTCTATTTATAAAAATTGTTGCGTAAATCAAACTATTCCTATAAATATCAGTGTCTTTAGAAAAATAAAACACAATACGCCAAACATGGACAAATTCTGTGTTATATTTATGTATTTTGAATAACGTATTGTGAGTCAAAGGGGATAGTCCATTGTAATTTTTTTAAAAATATTTTTCAATTATTGTTTACATCGATTGATTTTTCATTCGTGTTCTATGTTTAGAATTGTATAGAATTTTTTACATTTTTTAAAAATATTTTTTTTTGCTATTTAATGAGTTTTATAAATTGGTAATATCGATTGATTGTTCATACGCTTGCTAAGTCTACAATTTTATAGAACTTTTCCCAATTTTTTCCATTTTTTTTTTATTTTTACGAAATATGATTGTTTACGATTTTATGTTTTTTACAAAAAAATTTAGTATTGGTGATACCGATTGATATTTCTTACGCCTACTAGTCTACGTTTAGTTTTGTAGATTTTACAATTTTTATGAGTGTTTTAAAATAGATTTTTACGAATTTTTATATTTTTTTTTTTGTAAAACGTTAAATATTGGAAATATCGATTGATTTTTTTCATACGGCTGCTCGATTTCCAGTCTCTATCAGCTGGTCTGACGAAATGTGTAATTTAGTCGCTTTGAGAAGACAACAAGATGAGTCTAGAATTATCGGCCGACTTGCCCTGAGTTTTGTTTGCAGTTTTTTCTAGTGCAGCACTTATTAAATATACTATTTCTCGCAGCATACTGGCTATCCAAACAAAAAGCTACACAAATATTAATTTTGTTTTGTGCTGATTTCCGCATTTTGTGTCCATATGTTTTCGATAACGCTTTTTTGCGAAAGGAGACGTGATATGGCGTGGTCAGTAAATAATTTATTTCAGTTGCATGAAAATGTTTAATAAAATTGGCGATGAATGTATTTGTTACGTTTGACGTTTCAATTTCGCGGTCTTTACTATGTGATATATTGCTTATATGTTTCTCAGATACTTATTAGGGAATTGATAAGTTCCACTGCACGCCAGTTTCCTTTGAGAGCAATGGGTTAAGGATTTACATACTAAATAATATTTTGTGTGACTGATTACGGTTCATTACAATTTCCTGAATTGAAGGCTATGTCTTGTTGGCTGCGAGGTCATTAGAGACAGCGTCTCTCTACTTGAAACAATGGCAGGAGCTGGGAGAGGAGTAGGCCATGGCCCTTTGTTAAGGTATAATCACAGCATTGCCTGAAGCTTCTTCGGGATACCAATTAAAATGGCAATCAGTATCGCCGGAGTCGAGTTTTACCGTTGCGCCAACTCGCTTAGTCTATACTGTATTGAGGTGGATATTTATTCAGGTATAAACACTTGTAGATGAAAAATACCTATGTGTGTGAAATTATGAGTGTTTTCGAGAATTACAATATTAATTTTTCAAAGTGCTTTGGATATTAAAACACCAAGGTGAACAAAGACGTCAGTGGTAATATATACTGTGTATAGGTACACAGAATTACTCTAATTTCACTTGACATAGTTTACATAGCTCTCTCTACCCAGCTTCAGTCAGATCTATATAAAGTAGGCAGCTAACGAATCGCTGCATAGGCAGGAAGTATTTCACTCAGTATATCTGTCTGAAGTCCTAGGACCTTGTCTTCATATATTGTCATAAGTTTGTGTGCACTACGCTGCTGTTCGTTAAATTGATTTACATTTATGAAGTTCAATCAGGGAGGGCCGGTCCTTGACATTTTTCAAGTGTAAAAGAACAACATTTTGGCGTCCTATCCCTTCCTAAATATAAAAAATG
>PNEQ01093229.1:0-16917 GCA_003012365.1 Medauroidea extradentata | reverse complement strand
CCAACAATCAACCACGATACCCTAAAAGAAGCAGGGTCCCCAAGAAAGTAATGGATTTGTAACAAGTGTAAACTTATAGTTGTAGTATGGCTGTTTATTGTGTTTTTTATGTGTTCTTGTTGTTTTGTATCTTTGCTATGGGTAGGGGAGGAGTGTGGTATATTATGCACTGGCAAGTTGGCAACGCACATCCGGGCACGGCAGTTCCGCTATGGCAGCTAGAAGCTGCAGGTGTGATAGTGACAAATAAATCATATCTGTTGTTGTACCGTTAAGTACCACGAAGTTATTACAAAAGTGTAACTGAACAACTACGTAGTTTCATATTTGTATATCTACTGGAATTGAGACTGAACTTGTGGATAGTCTGAAAGGGTCAAAAGCCATTTGGAATTTATATCTAAATAGAGTGGAAGAGTCGCAATTCATTTTGGGGAACTGGTATATGATTCTGTGCTAGCGAGTTGAGTCAGGCCTTATTTTGATCAGTGTTGCATTCATTGTTATTTTGCTCATGTAGTTTTTTATGGTAATTTTGATAGGAACTGTACAATGCAGATTTACAATTTTAGTTTGTTGTTGTCTGGCAATCGCAACTGGAACCAAGACGCACTGACACTGGGTTGTTCACATGATAGACTTCGGAATGCTTGATTTTCCCAGGGCTGGCGTGGTTTAGTTAGCATCATAATGGGAAGTTTCGGTTGAATTATGTATCCATCCTCAAATTATGCCATAGTAATTAATTTTCCTTCTAAGTTACCGTAATTTAACCATTCTGGAATATAATTAGTTAATGTTTTGTTGACCCGAGTTGGCAGTTTTGGACCTGTGGCAGTGTTTAATGCAGAAATAGTTATATGTAATTAAAGGAGTTTCTTGGGACCGCAGTGAGCCTTGCGGGTGGTAGGCAGAAGCATAGCCATTTTTTCGGCTTCCTGAAAGTTTGCCTCATGGAGAGGGGCAGCGTGATGAGGCAGAGCAGAGATTATTGAGAGTAAAATGAACACCAGTTTATTGAGCGGCGCATTAACAACTAAGTTCACACCATGATTGGTGTTAAAATTAGCAGAAATCATGTAGATTCTTTGTGTCAAGAATACATTTTTTTCTTTCTTTCTCTCTTTAGCATAATTGTGTGTCGGTCACACAGTAACGGTAACTTTCAGCCAGTGGGAACTCTTTCCACTGGCTAGTGTGAGTCTGTAATTATCGACTCACCGGAACTGAATTTCTGTGATGTAGAAAATTTGGAATCTCAGTAAATGGCTACACTACAATAATGCAGCAAGTTGTTATTTGATGTTTCCATCCACATGTTCACGAACCCACAAATTAACCGAACCATCAGAAAAAATCTTGTTGCCGCCGCATGCGATACTGCAGAAGTAAAAACTCTGGACATGTGTTTTATCAAAGCCTTCGTGTTGCAGCTGTAAAAAGATACGCAGGTACCATCACAGTAGCATGTCGCTGAGCACACCGTATGCGAGAGAGGTCACTGAGCAGCTGTGAAAAGCGTGATCACTGCTTGTGCCTATATATTATTCACTGAGACAGGTATTTTGCTAATATTTATTTCAAACCAGCAATGTCTTAGTTGTGTGTGAACAGCAATCAAGTACAGTACAGCCCTGATTTAACGAACACGGGAATAAAGAGAACAGCGATATAACGAAAAGATTTTTAGGAACGTTCAAAAAGTAACCAAAAATGTATGAAAGAACTAAGTAACTTACATAAAGCAGAATATAAGTATTAATGTACGTCTATTAAAAGTACTTTCACCTGCCGCAGTATTGACTTATTTCTCTGTTTATAGTTTTAAACCATCAGTCGAGAACCAAAAAAAAAAAAAAAATACTCAAATTCTTTGAAAACTTTTGACTGCGGAGGATGACTTTGAGTTCAGCACGCGCGGCCAAGCGACTGTATTGCATAACAAGCACGCCTTTATCCTTCCTCATGACCAGCAGGAGTATCATGACCTGGCAGCTCGCAGGTGAACAAGAATAAGTACCCCCCAGTCCACACAGCGCAGCAGTGGACAGCATGGGAACGAATTCACAGACAGTGGTTCGCGTCTCCGTTAGAATGTTCTACAATGCAGCATGCTATACTGATTAATTCTATTACGGATAGAATGCAGTGGTGTCCAGCATGAATATTTTCCGTCATGTCCCGCATATTTATAAAAAAATTTACAGAGACTTTTTACAACTAATTTATTACCATAATTGTAAACACTGTAATATGTTTTAACGAGGCTAAAAAAACACTTTAGTATTTTTAGTGAACAGTAATCAGTATGTTACACGAGTACAGTTGACGTACAAGCTACAATGGCCACCGTGCGTACTAATTATTATTGTATTGTTGTCTCGCGAACTTTTAATTCAGTTTTAATTGCACTATTTTTTTATATCCGAAGGAAAATTCCTACATTTTCTCGGAAGAGCAAGAGAGTGAGATAAAGAAAGACAGACGCCTCAACAGTGTTAGTCGTCACTTCAGACATGTTGATGGTGCGGGGGGGGGGGGGGGCTAACTCACGAGGCGCACACTCGACATGTGTTCCACTGGAAGTTTTTAAAATTTTTTCATCTAATTTATTTCTTCCACAGCTGTGGAAACCAGGGGAGAAAGTGAGGGAGGGGCAGCATCCCCACACTGTGTGCAGCAGCTTCCTGGCGTCTGAAGGTGTATAGCAGCATCTCAAGGTGTGCGGCATTCTTGGTAGGAGGGGAGTAGCTCACCTCTTCACTCTCTGCATGTTCGCGCTACGAAGAGAGCATGCTCGCTCTAGGGCCTCACACACTGCTGTGCAGTTAGCCACCCAGGCAAGGATGGAGAGAGGGGATGATGCTAAGCGTGGCAGTTGTGCAATATGGCTGACTTCTTTCTTCGCCTGAAATAGGTCGACAGTAAAATCATAGGCCTGGAGTAGCAGGGACCACCTGACAAGCTTGCTGTGGGCCTCCTGTATGGTGCATTAGGATTTTCTTTACAAATTCTGGAAACACTTCAAACTAAATTCCCAGTATATTATCTGACAGCTACAGCTTTGGTTGAGTTAATATGTGATTAAACTATCATTTACAAGCATTTTACCAATGTTTACCATATTTATTAATGTATTACCACCGCTTTTGCTTCACTTAGCACAGTTTTTCCTTTCTTTCGTGACTGCACCATGATGTAACGTCCAGACATGCAAATTGTTTTCTGTGCATTCTGTAAATGCAACCGAATCAAACTTTCAACTGACAACCACTAACCTACTGCTTTTAAGATAACTAGTAACATGGCTGTCCTGTAACTGGAGGAATGGCCCCAACCACCACCCCACCACTATGTCTTGAATATAATTGTGGAAGGAGTCCATCTAAGCATGGTCCAGAGGACATTCCCTGTTTATGGCAGGAAATGTGCACAGTGTGGCAAATTGAATCACTTTGCAAAATCATGCAAAGTGAAAACCATTCAAGTATTGTAGTTGAAAACTGTTACTCAGACAGTTCTGATGAATAGTAATATTGTGATAATGTAGAAGTGTGTATAAATGCAACGGGTGTTCAGAATAAACCAAATGGTGAATCTACATACACAAATGAACGGCATGTAGTCGTTCATGTTGAAAATAACCAAATTAAAGTAAAATTTGACATAAGAGCACAAGTGAGAGTGTTGCCACTGAAGTTATCCAGTACTATCTAACCAACAATTTAAGGTAAAATTAAAGATGTTAGACTGACTCATTAAGCCTGCAGGGAAGGTTAGGTTAGTTCAAGAACTTTAAGATTACATTAATTTTATGTTGGTAGACTTGGAAATCATGTAGCTGTAGGAGCAGTATGGTTGCTTAGCTTTAAATCTTGTCTTATGGGTACATTCAGTAACCACAGAAAACAAAAGTTGTTAATAGCTGAAAATCGTAACCAATGACGGAGTACAACCAGTCGGTAAACCTCAAAGTCTTAAGAAAACTACTCAGCAAAGGACTTAATAGGTTAGTGGAAAAAAAAGGTTCCAGAAAAAAGTGCATAATGTTGAAAAAAAATAGCTTGGTTAAGCAACCTTATAGTTACTGAAAAGCCAGATGGCGAAATTCGGCTATGACTTAATATGTCTTACATAAACAAAAACATTCTTAAACAGTGCCACTTTGTAGCAAAAGTGAGATTTGTGAATGACTGGCAGGACAAAGATTTTTACTGTATTTGATCTTTACAAAGGGTTTCACCAAATACCGTTAGAATAAGATTCATCCTACAAGTATTGCTTCTGCAGCCCTTACGGCACGTGGCACGTACAGATACCTCAGATTGCATTACGAAATTATGGATGCTCCGAAAATGTTCCAAAACCTTGTTGAATGTAACTTTTCTCACATCCTTAATAATACTGTGAAGTATTTTGACAACACGAACATTGGGAAAACACAGGAACTACGTGATCAAGCTGTACAGCCAATTATTGACAGGGCTAGGCACAGGAATATAAAGTTCAATGAGAAGTTTCAATACAAACAACCAGAGGTTCATTATATAGGGCACAGGTTCTCAACTAATAGAATGAAAATTGATCCATATAGAGTTAGGGTTCTACTGAACCTTGAACCCCTGTAAACAAGCAACAACTACAAAGAATAATATGCAAGTTTAACTATATCTGGGGGTTTGTTTCTCATATGGCAACAATGATGACTCCATTGTGTGGATGAGTAAAGGCCAATGTTCAATGGCAGTGGCTCCTTGAGAATTAGACGACTCTGAAAAAACTTTCTCAAACCGAGAAGAAACTGCTAGCCATTCTATGTGCATTATCCGAATTCCACGTTTATGGGCTCAGCTAAAAGGTACACGCAGATTGCAAACCACTGGTTCACATAATGCAAAAAAATATTGCTGACATGGAGGTTAACTTTCCTGCACCTCAAGCTCCTTAACCTCTTCCCTTACAAATTAAATTGCATTGATTTTATGTAAAAACATTTTTTTTTTTTATTTTATAATATTGTATCTACAAAGGAAACCAATGTCATTGCTTTATACATAATTAAACTCTGGTTAGTAAATTTTCAACCAGAAAACCATTTTAAGCCCAAGTTAAATATGGATATAACGATAAAATATCGCCAACCACAAAATCGTACAAGGAATCACCTGCTTAATTTATTATTTACCTTTTGAAGTGTTAGCATATAATGCCTAGAAAACACTATTTTATACTTTCTTCTGTGTATATAATTGCTTATTTCCTTTATTTATGACTATTTTCAGTAAATTGATTTTTCAAAACAATTTAGTTTTGTCTCTACAAATTACTGCCGTTAATAGTGTCATATTGCTGTATTAAAAATTTTTCAATTCATGATTTGAAAATTTCTTGGAATATGTTTCTGCATATAAAAGTATGTTTACGTAATTTATTTGTACGCATCAAAAGTGGTGTGAGTTTGTAAAATAATTTTGTGGGAAATGTTATGGTTAGGGTATTTCCAACAAGGCACTCAACATTTTATTACACACATTACTCATAATGTACATCCAATACTACTTACAGTACTTAGAAAGCAATCAGTGACACTAAATATATAAAACATGTTAGTCCATTCTCCTCATCGCACAAACAAGAAACAATACATGCCTATAGAAAATATTTGCATTACTGTTCACACTCAAAACCTTATTGCATGTGTATGTGTGTCCTGCAGGAGCATTGCACAAAACTTTTAAACTGTGGTGGTCATTCCTGAGGGTGGGGACTATAGACAATGAGAAGGGATGCAGCCAACAGGCTGCGGCTTCCTGGCGGCACAAGGGCATTGTCGCATAGGCACCGAGGACAGGCTGTCACACAAGAGGCTACCCCATCTTGCGCAGGATGCGTCTAGTCTAGGGAGGACAAAATGCTGAATTCAAACTATATAAATACGTGGTGTTGAATTTGAGACGTGAAAGTAACCGTAACTTACATGTATAGTACAGTCTTTGTACCTTTTTTATTTATTAAATGCTACAGAAATCCTGCAGTGCATTAGCCCCCATGGTAAATTGTTACTGTACGAAGTAACGGGAGGTTTCATATTATGTGCAGATTCATTTACGAGTGAAACATTTGGTCCTCCGGTAGGTCGGATTTCTTTGGCGGGTTGAAAAACATCATTGTCTATACATGATGCACGGAAAAACATTCACTAGTAGAGGAAGGATAGTCATTCCAGTCCACTCTTCACATCACCCAGGAGCAGTAAATAACAATCTACGAGAGAAGTCAAGGTAAGCTAAGTCTTGTTATTATCCTCCCCCTTCCCCGCTTTCCACACAGCATGAATCTTAAGGACAAGTCATTGTTGGTCAAAATTAGGAGTATTGTATGGCGAAATTGAAACACATGCAAACATTTGTTAAAGCTTATGTACAAGGTTCAGCTGCATTGAAGTACGAGTAATGTTAGCAAGCTTACCTTAACTTAAACAAGATTATGACAAAGTGCAAAGGAAGCTTGAATTACTTGAGAAGTAGGTGCAGAATAACACAAAAGGAATAAAGAGAAATTAAAAAAAAAAAAAATATATATATATATATATATATATACACATGAGGTTTCAGGTGAGGCCACATGTATAGTTGAGAAGGCCGCAGAATCCACAGAGAAATTAAACAAGGATAGTTCAACTTCACAGTCAGGAGGTAGTAGGATTATAAAATTGCCAACAAGCAAGTTACCTACATTCACTGGAAATGTAACACAATCTAGACATCTTCAGGATACATTTAGAAGCTTAGTGATTTATAATGATTCACTAGACGACATACAGAAACATCATTATTTACTGTCCTCTGTTTCAGGCAAGGCACACAAATTAATTGAAGGCTTGCCAATTACAGCTCGTAATTTCGAAGTTTCATGGGAAATCTTGCGAAAGACATATCACAACCTAAAGTTCAATGCAACTGCACATCTTAGCAACTTTTGTCTTTGCCAGAGGTTAGCAGGAATTTGGGACATTATTTACGACATTTGTTGAGCCAATTAACGAGTAACCTCAACGCGATCGAACCCTTAGAGACAAAAGTGCCATTGCATGAAATTATTTTGTCACAGTTAGCACTTGATAAGTTGGACGATGAAAGTCGCAGAGAATGGGAATATAGTTCCCAAGCAATCAGATTCTTCCACTGAAGGATTTATGTAAATTCCTTCAAATTAGATGTCAGGCCTTGGAGTTAAGCAAATCTTGCACAATTTCAGCAGCTACAGGCACCAGTTATAGGAAACAAGAGAGTTGTACAAGACAGGTCAAGACTGTAACACAAACTTATGTCATCACTCATCACTGACAGTAGATGCATGAAATGTAATGAAGTACATGTGCTACAAAAGTGCCCACAGTTCTTAAGTGTTAATGTTCCAGAGCGAACAAAGATTGTGTTTCAAAATAAATTGTGCCTTAATTGTTTACAAACAGGGCATGTAGTTAGACAGTGTAGTTCTGGGTCATGTCGCAAGTGTGGAAGAAAACACCACACATTATTACACACAGAGACGAACACTGGTCAGGGTGCGAGTAATGAAGGGTCAATACAAGATAATAATGACAACGGTACACTTGAAGACAATCACCCAAGCGAACCCAACAACATCCAGTATTGTTCTCAAATGTAAGACTGCACACACATACTGCTACCTACAGTCATGGTGAAGGTCTTCGATAGCATGGGAAATTTGCACATTTGCAGTGCATCGTTAGACTCTTGTTCAAAAGCACATTTTGTTAGGCTACTGAATCTTTGATGCAAAGACTATCTTTGAAGAAATTGCCTGTGTACCTCTACAAGGAATAAGCAGTGCTAGAGCTGAGTCAAAATACAGCACAAGCCACAGACTATTCAACAATTCTTGAATGCGCAGTACTACCACAAATTTCCAGTAATATTCCGAGTAATTCCATCAACTATCACGAGTGGAATATCCCGCAGGATATAAAGTTAGCAGATGAAACATTTAACCAGCCTGGACAAATTTATTTGCTTATTGGTGCAGAAGTATTTTTCCAGCTTCTTCCTGAGCAGAGATTCAGAAAATTGTATTTTCCATCTTGCAAAATACGAGATTAGGATGGTTAGTGTCTGGACCACACCTGACATCAAATTGTAGTTAAAATTACCAACAAACCTTTTTTGTCAGACATGACAACAGTCTAGATCAACAATTACAAAAATTTTGGGAACGCTTAGCCAAACACCAAGTCAAAGGAGGCATTGAAATGTGAAGAACACTTTGCGGGTACTACAGCAAGAGATGCTACAGGCAGATAATGAAGTGCACTTACCTTTCAAACTAGATCCTAAGGAGCTAGGCCATTCCTGCCAAATGGCAGAAACAAGATTTACTCGACTCGAACATCTGTTGAAAAACAAGTCTCTTCAAACAGAATATATCAAGTTCCTAGAAGAGTACGAATCACTAGGTCACATGAAGATCCTAAAAAGGAGGAAACATCTGTATATTATCTTTCAATCATTCGGTGATTAAAGAATCTAGTACAACAACTAAAACCAGAGCAGACTTCAATGTCCAGCCAAAACCACGAATGGAAAATCATTCAACGACTTTTTCAAGACACGAACAACAATACAACAGGACTTGTGCTCAATTATCCTACCGTTTCAAACTCACAAGGTCTGTTTTACTGCTGACATTGAAAATATGTATCGTCAGATTAGAGTCATACCAGAACATTGTCACCTTTAACGAACATTATGGCAGAAATCACAAGAAGCAACTATTGAATAATATGAGTTGAAGACAGTTGCCTATTGTATTACATGTACTCCATTTTAGGCTACAAGAACATTGCATCAAGTTGCCTTGGATGAAGCAGAAAGTTTTCCATTGGGGTCAGAAGTCATCCTTAGGCACTTCTACATTGATGATTGTATATCAGGTGCAAGTTCAATCAGTAAAGCATTAGCTATTCAAGAGCAACTGATAAAATCACTGAGCAAGGGAGAATTCATCTGCGCAAGTGGTTCTCAAACCACCCACAGATACTTGAACCAACCCCCCCCCCCCCCCCCCCCCCCCCCCCCCCCCCCCCCCCCCCCCGAGTTTCGTGAAACTGATTCACCTCTTTATGTAGACAAAGAATGTGAAACCACTGGGACTAATCTGGCATCCGGCTACTGATCAGTTTCAAATTGTTAATAGGTATGATTTGCCAGCAAGTAACCATCAAACTTTCATATTTACCAAGAGAACTGTTTTGGCAACAGTATCATCTATATTTGATCCTCTGGGTTTAATTAGCGCTATTTGTTATTTCATGTAAGTTTTTACATTGTGACCAGCACAGATCAGCTGGGATGAAGTTCTGCCTTCAGAGCTATTGCACAAGTGGAAGAGTTTATAAACTACCTCAAGTCAACCAAATACATATTGACAGATGTGTGTTGGGCAATGGCACCATTGTGGACCTTCAATTATATGGTTTTTAGACGCATCTGAGAAGGGCTATGGTGCATGCATGTACATAAGATCCACAGACATAACTGGTAATGTCATTGTCAAGCATCTGTGTGCAAAATCCAAGATAGCTCTGGTAAAAAAAGGTTTCGCTTCCCTATTTAGATTTGTGCGAAGCTCTCTGGACTCTTGTTATCCAGACTGCTCAAGAAGGTCCTTGCTGCGTCAAACATGACCTTTTCCCACGTATATTCATGGACTGATTCAACTTTGGTTCTAGCTTAGATCTCTGCCACTCCTACTCTGTGGAAGACCTTTATAGCCAATCGGGTCATAGAAATTCAGGACAGTACATCAGTCACTAGTTGGCATCACATGATATCAAAGGACAACCTTGCAGATATGATATCTAGAGGCATTAGTCCATGCACTCTTGCCGCAAGGTCACTCTGGTGGAAAGAACCATCCTGGCTGCTGGGCGACTTAAACGAGTAGCCAACTACAAGAACCAGCGTGAACTTTGATGCCATACCTTAAGAAAGAGCAGCCACAACTATACTGACAATTACTGCTGAAGATGAGATAGTGATACACTTTTCTTCACTTACTCGGTTAAAGACAGTGACAGCATACTGCAAACGTTTTTCCTATAATAATGGAAGCCTTCAGATGAAAGAAAAACTGTGCCTGAAGTACGAACTCTACCACGATGTTGCGATATGTACTGTGTGCTAATAAAACACATAGCGCAAATAGTGAGTACGAACCCTTTTGCGGAATGTGTTTCGTTATGTTTCCGCGGAGCTGCGGTGTTAGTAAATCTCTACAACATCAATACTTACAGAAAGCTAACGTAGACAATTGTGGTGCTAGTATTTAGCTAATGGTGTTAAAAATGTTATTTCTCATTATGGTTTCTGTCTCTGTGCTACTATTTTTTGACTCTTGGAGACCTCCGTGGTAATAAACTACATAATTTTTACATACATACTTATGTTTGGTTAAAATAAATTTTGTAATGTTGGCCACAGCAATTATTATTCCTCATTATGATTCCCATCTCATTACTATGATTGAGCTCGTGGAGAATTTTGTTTTAATAAGGAACATTTACAAGTCTGCAGATTTTTCGCAAACAAAATGTAGCGTTTGCGATGAAAAACAATACCAGCGTATGTTTTTGTTCCAACAAAATTATTTCATAATTTTATTTATTAAAGGCTAACTGTAAATTAGACCAGCATTATAAAGTGCAAGAAACTAATGTAAATATAGCCTTACAATTACTGTTACGTTTGTAATATGAATATATCTAGTGTCATATTACAATAGAATATTATGTTTTTACATAAACATCTGAAATATTGATCTTGCAAACCCCTGCGCCATCTGTTGACTACAAAAGCATCAACAGACAATGTAGTTTGGCTGTCAGCCACTAGTGCCATTCGATACGTGAATGTTTCGATTTCGATTCCTCCTAGACTCCAGAACGTAAACGGATTATTTAACGCACAGATTTATGCTTGAGAATAGTTAAAAGCGCTGAGATATGCTCTCAGTAATATTTTTGTATTTATTTTAAGTCAAACAACATAACGATTCCACAAAAATCAAATCATATTGTTTTGTTAAGTAATTACTTTCTATTAATTTATTTTGTACCACCGGCCATTTTCCCAGTGAAGGATACACCAATGTAGAAGCGGTGTCCACCGTGTGCGACTTTCATGCGTACTCAAAAGATTTGCACAGCTGCAACGTCATCAAACTCCGAAAATTGCAGTGTGGTAGCGAACTACGAAGCTTTCATACTCAGCCCAATTCTGAATGCAGTGGACACAGAGAAAATAGCTTCTCAACTAAACCAAACTTGTGATGTGTAATGTTCGTACTCAGGCCACATGTTTGTATCTGCACAGGAACTCAGGGATGCTCTTATTACATATGTCAAAATGGTACGAACAGCTGAGTTTTCTATAAAAATAGAAAACGTTAAAGACTATTAATGGCTGTGACACTAACAGTAGACTTAGATCATTAAACCCTTTTGTAAGTAAAGACAAAATTCCTCGAGTTGGTAGACGGCTTTAACATGCTGGTTTACATCAGGACCAGAAGCATCAAATGATACTTCTGCCGAAACATCACTTGACTAAGCTAATAATTGAAGAGGAACATTGACGTTTCTTACATGCAGGTGTTCAACTGGTACACACTTCACGTAGACAATGCTTCCGAACAGTGAATGGAAAGGATATTATTCGGCGCACACCACATCAGTGTTTAGTTAGCCCCAAGTTCAAGGCAAAGACAGCACAGCAACTGATGGGTCAGTTGCAAAGTGTCCGAGTAAATCCAGCCAACACATTCATGAATGTTGGCATTGATTATGCTGGATCACTGTATATAAAAGGAGGATCTCGATGATCTAAAACCAAGATCAAGTGCTACATTGCAGTTTTTATTTGTTTATCGATGAAGGCCATAAACGTTGAAACAGTAAGTGATCTCAGAGGTCGAGCCTTCATTGCAGCATTGAAGAGATTTGTGCCTCGACGTGGTCGTGCTAGTCTGATCTACTCTGATAATGGAAGTAAATTTATCCAAGCAAACAAGGATCTTCAAGAACTGAAAATTCTCTTCAAAAGTAACCAGCACCAAGAGCTGTACATGCATTCACTTTACAAGGGGGAATACAGTTGCACTTTGTACCCCAGTAGATCTCCTCACTTCGGTGGATTATGGGAGGCAGGAGTAAAATCCTTTAAATATAAATTTGAAAAGTAATGGGATCAACTTTCTTGACATATGAAGAATTATTGACTGTAACTGTGCAAATAGAAGCATGCCTTAATTCTAGACCTTTGACTCCACTGAGTAATGACCCTTCTGTCCTGACTCCTAGCCATTTCCTAATTGGTCGACCGATAACAGCACTCCCTGAACTAGATCTTACGTCAACAAGACAGCTTACTTTCCAGGTGGCAACAACTCTAGCAGCAGTTGCAACAGTTTTGGAAGAGATGTGATTGTAATTGAATACTTGTCACAGTTGCAACAGTGGGGCGCAAGTGGAGAGCAGGAACAAGAAATCTACAGCCCGGCACCCTAGCCATTATCAAGGAGGACAACCTACCCCCTTTGATGTGGAAGATTGGCATCATTGACCAAGTGCATCCAGGGTCTGATGGTTTAACTCGTGTGGTGACCATCCGTACTTCACAAGAACATTCAGATGTCTTATCACCAAGCTGTGTCCACTCCCAATTCCCACCAACTGGAGGTTTATAGCTTAACCAGAGGCTAACAAACGTGAAGATTTAGCCAAAGGTGATAAAACTGGCCCTTAGTGTGCTGCATGTTAACGTAGTTTCAATAATATCTAAGAGAATGAGGATATAAATTATCCTTACATTTGACAAAGCATGCAATGACATATAACATTACTGTACAATATAAAATATCAGTCCTCTTACAAGGCACTAAACCATAATCTACAAAGAACATAAATAGAACACATTAATAAACAACTGTAACTACTGAAATCTGTCGCTCCAGTTTTGTCTTAAAATTGTAACATAAGTTTAATTATGAAATAAGAATAAACTTCTGTGGGGTAAAAATCTCAAAAATCAAAAGGAAAACATCTAATATATTTTCTGAGCTATATAGATATCACAAAACTATGTCACAAAATATAAGCACACTGTTCCAAATTTCAAAATATTGTCGCTCACCAGTACACAATAAATTTTTTCATAGTACACATCACAATTTTCTGATGCACCATAAATGAAACTCACAACTTTTCAAAATATCACACTTCTCTCACCAACCACTTTAGCTGCAGACCCAACTATTTTCTGGAGATAACTTAAATACTGTAATAAAGTACGTAACAACTTTTAAAACTGTTAAAATACTGACTCTCATATACAGTGCCATTCAGTAAAACGTTCACCAAAAATATTATTGTATTGTCTTTAAGCCTCTGTAAAATGCACTTCACATATTTTTGAACACACACAAAAAAAATTTACTTATAAGGTTCAGAAATTTAAAAAATGTTTTAACTTGTATAGCATTTGCACACAAAGTAATTTTTTTTATGAATATACCTTTAACAAATGCAACAATGAAGAGGTTATAATTTTTTACATGAAACCAACAACTATAGTGTTGGAGGAAAAATTTTAATCTAGATTCAACTGAGTGGCCTGAAGACTGTAGTCTGAAATGTTACTACAAACAATACCCAGACTGGACTGAAGTAGGAGTGGAGATAATCCAGTCCAGTTGCTGAGATGGACTGGAATGTAGAATTCAGACAAACACTTGCTCTAAAACACCTATCAGACTGAAATAAAGTTGAAGTGCTCACCACTTAGATTCATTATTTTGATTATGGAAGAGGTTAGAATAATTCTTGGCTGGCTAAATAACAGTCCTCCGTTTAAAAAAAAATAAAGTTCAAAGTAAATGTAAATATCAAGAAATAATTGTTTCCCTCCCCACATTTCTCATTGGTTTCTGAGAAAATTTGTTTCGAAGTTCATGGTTTTGCTACAAGTTGCCTGACAAAATGTTCAGTCTAGACTCACTCCAAGTTAAAATGTCAAGCAGGATACAAAATTTTACTTTTTACACATTTCAGTCCACCTTTACTTTTCGTTGACTCCAAAATTGTACTTCAAACCCACTAAATAACAATCACAAAACATACAACAAAATTGCTGAACAGTTACAGTAAACATGTTAAAATAATCATACTGAAACTATATTCAAGAAATAGGAAAATTAACATTACCCTAGAATACACAATAAGTTAAAAAAATGTTTCTTCCCAAACCAGAAAGAAAGCATTTTTTTATGGTTAAGTATAAATTTAAAACACCATCAGACTTAATACCCAAAAATAAATCTTTATTGGTATAGAGTATTTTCAGATCTTATTCAATACCACAAAGCCACCCAATTTTACAGCATGGTAATAAATTAATCTACTTACGTCTTGTGCTGACAAGGCTTATCACAAAGAAAATATGTAATCTCTTCATAACTCAAATATCAGTCACAAAAACAACTGAAATTAGTACTAAATAAAATGCCTCAGCCTCATAGTTCAATTTTCTGATCCCAGAATAATTTCATTACACTTTATATCCTATGAAGTATTGCTTTAGCAAAAAAGATGCCATAGTACATAACTGGTAAAGACTGTACCACAGCAATTGTGAAGAGAACCAACTGATCCTATAAAACCTAATTGATGTGGCATACCACTGCGATGCAAGTTTCAAAATTTTGCTACTGATACAGCATATAGTAATTTTGAGTTCTAATAAAACCATAAAAGTTCTAAAAGTTACAACCTTAATGATGCACCACGGCAACTTTGCAACATATCTCTGGCAGTTAATTTTTTCAAGGCGACACTTTTTTTGCCTCTAGCGCATAAGTTATTTATTTTATTTTTTTTACTATCGCTAATGATGCTATATACAGTAATTTGAGAGAAAAATTCTTTGAACAAATTTAGGCACATATGTGGTACTATACCACCAAAGTTTGGAGAGCAGATTTTCATGGCTTTTCTTTATGGTAGTGTGTTGATTAAATTTAACATCAGTTTGTAGTGTTAAGTGCAGTGTGGGTAATTGGGTGTATAACTTGCAACTGAAGGATGCAAGTACAAATGCTTCTGTAGTGTTTCTTTAGCATTTCTGATTTTCTTGCGACTGCAGATTCCTCATCAAAAGGGATCACTTACTGTATACTGTATAATTTTTGATTGTAAGGAACTGTACTCACACTCCAAGTAAGGCATTTACAAAATCACTCTGTTAGCCCATCCAGAAGAAAAATTCAACTTGTTTCTTTACAAACTAATTGAAAAATCACTTGTGTAGGATGCCCCCCCCCCCCCCTTCATCATTAATCCAAACTTACAACTTCAACTCCTGATTTTGGTGTTCCTAAACATACTGATTTTTTAAAATGAAAGCATGTGTAAAAATAATTGCCTACAAATTAACTTAGGCTATGTGAATTTTTATTTACTTCCCTTTACCTTACTTTAACATTTTGTCCTTAATATTTACATAATTTCTGAAGACTGTTGTATAAAATACAAGAAAATTCAACAGTGTGTATGATATTTCTGTTTCTAAGTTAATTTGATGAGACAGTAATCTGTTTCACTTAGTACTAAGAAAATTGGCATTTGAAAAACTGATATTATTGGATGTGTGATGTTAAAAATGTCATCTAACTGTGCCATCATATCTGTGAAAATTTTAATTTGATCATGTTAGTTTGTATAATTAAGGCAATTGTAAAATATTTTGTGACTAACTTTCTATTAAACAATGTATATATTCAAACATAAAGGAATTCTTATTTTTGAAATACTCTGTTCACAAAGCTTAAGTACACAGCCATAGACACGTTTTATTATTTTTATTACAAAATTAATTAAAAAAACTGTATGAAAAGTATTACATCCACCAGATTTATGTTGTAACGTAAGTTTTTTTCCCCCAAAATGTGCCAAAATTGGTTTCAGAATGTTGAATTTTAAAGAGATAACTAAAACAAAAAACTTGTATCCAATGAGTCTGGTATGTGATGAGTCAGGGATTTTGAAATGTATGAATTTACCGTTACGACCATGTGAACTGGTATGTTTCGAAACTAACCATTTAGTAGAAGAATCAAATCTGTTGTGAAAAATAGAGCTTTGCAAAACCAATTAACTAAGAAACAAAACCATTCTGTCAAAAGCTAAAAAATCATCATTTGGCGAAGACTTGGCAAAACTAAAGATAACTGTTCAAAAAATAAAAACAAAAAGGACAGCAGAAAGTTAATGACAACCATTCCAAAAAAATTATAAAAAAAACTAGTTTAATACAAAAATTCTATTTTTACATTTTAACAAGTACAGTATTCTTTAATATGTCTAGACATATTAGTACTGTTAATTTGAATGCACCTAAAATGTAATTTTAAAATTCTGTAATTACGACAGTACAAATAACATGTCGTTACCTAAACACAGTATTTCATTTTGAGAACTGCCAATTATTTTATCTGATATATTTATATTTAATTTACAGTACCGGAGAAGGCAGTTGATGAGAGGAAGCAGGTGGATGCTGGTTTAATGTCTTTGAGAAGATGTTCGATAAGGCACTTTGGGTATTAATAGGGCTGTATTATTTGAGTCCCTAGTGTTGTGAGTATAGACAATGCAGAGGTTGGCTGCATGAGGCAGTCAAGTGATGATCTAGCTAAGACGAGGACGTGCTGAGAGAATGTGTATGATGAATAAATGAGAGGTAATAAAGTATTGAGAGAAATCACGACATGGCGCAGTCGGTAGGATAGAAAATATGTACCAGTAACATTAAAACAAGAAGAACAGTGTTAAATTGCGTCTAA
>PNEQ01093228.1:0-16919 GCA_003012365.1 Medauroidea extradentata | reverse complement strand
TTTTGCTTAATTTTGAGCCAAAGAAAGGTCATACGTCCGCTTACAATGTATCTATTTATTCAAAACACTTCACTCTGATGAAAAATATTACTATTTCAGTAAACTTTGTTGCTATTCTTGCAAATAACTTCTAAAAACAGTCGTTGCGGGTGCAGGAATCTATATTGCCAGCGACGGTTTTGCTTAATTTTGAGCCAAATAAAGGTCATATATTCGCTTTCTTTTCAAAATACTTCACTCTACGGAAAAATATTACTATTTCAATAAACTTAGTTGCAGTATTCTTGCAAATAACTTCCACAAACTGTCGTTGCAGGCGCAAGAATCTATATTGCTGGTGAAGTTCATACTTAATTTTGAGCCAAAGAAAGGTCATGTATCCGTTTCCAGTGTATCTATTTATTCA
This sequence comes from Medauroidea extradentata, assembly GCA_003012365.1. Lineage (NCBI taxonomy): Eukaryota > Metazoa > Arthropoda > Insecta > Phasmatodea > Phasmatidae > Medauroidea > Medauroidea extradentata. Next base: position 16,513 of record PNEQ01093228.1, on the reverse strand, counting down.
AAATACTTCACTCTACTGAAAAATATTACTAATTAAATAAACTTTATTGCGGCATTCTTGAAAATGACATCCCAAAACGGATGTTGCGGGCGCAAGAACTTATGGTATCGACAACGTTTATTATTTATATTGAAGTAAACAAAGGTCATAGATCCACTGCAATGGCATACTTTTAAATTACGCATTTGGTTTTCAAAATAAATGTGTATAATTTTATAAAATACACGTAATTTTTGCGCCAAAGACGAGAAAACGCAGATTCAATAATAAAAACAGTAATGTCAACATTTTAGAGGCCGGGGATCGCCGAAAATTTGTAAAAATTCTTATAATGGCCCCTCCGAAATAACCACCCTATTCCCGGGAACCGCGAATAATCGTTAAATCAGGAGTTGACTATAGTTAGCAGGTTTTTTTCCAATATTTTCCAAGAAAACATGTCTGCGATAACGTATACCTCCAAAATTATAAATATATTTGTATGTAATTTAGACATTAGATTATGCTGACATAAACTACAAACACATGCTTTGCTCCGGGTTTCTCCCTCTCACCAGGATGTGCCTCCTCGGTGCGTGCTCTTGCTGTTGGGAGCTGGTATCTCCCTCTGGTCTCTTACTTACCTGGGGTTAACGTTCGTGCTATTCTCTGAGCGCTGAAGGCACCTAGCCCACCAAATTTCCCTAGGCAACCTATGCAGACATCTATTGTAGGAATTTTGGTGAGGCATAGAGGAATACAACGAAGAAACATATAAGCACAAACGATCTACCAACAATCAATCCTACACCACAGAGAAGGGGCGGAATCATCTTTCTAGGCCGTAGTGATAGCAGCTGTGTCCAGCCATCTCACACGACGACCACACCACACAAGGCAAGCATCCACTGTGCAACCTGCTGTCATGCCCACCGTAGCCAAACAGCATCTAAGCTGGGTCTCACAGGTTGTGACAACCACGAGCCCTCACACATTCCCTCTCAAACTAATGCCTAGTTGAAGTGTGTTTCCCTGAAATGAAAATGATAGCTGGGACAGACGGTAAAGGTAGATTTCAGGTACAGCTAGTAGTCACTACTAGAATAATGAATACCGGTACAGACTCACCCATTTATTTCCAGCAGACATTTGCACACCACACCACTGGAAAATAACATTTGCCACAACCCAGGACAGGCCCCTTTTGCAACATTACCCTGTGTCCCTACTGATGCACAATAATGAGCCCCCAAAGTCTCAGAAGTTGTTCCTGCCAAAGATATGTCCAACATGTTATGTCAACAATGGTCCCAGAACTACAGGCTTCTACTACGCCACTGCTATATTCCACTAGTCAAAGCTACTCCTGCTTCTAGCTGCTTGCTAGGGAAGCATTACCTGAACTAAATAGTCGTGATAGAATCCCACTGTGATGCCAATTATATACACTCTTAGAAGCGTGGAGTTGGGGATGCAGGGGTGTGCAGCTTGGCTACATGCGCACTGTCACCACCATGCCCTTGCCTCAGAGCACGCATGCCTAGGGTGGAGGGAAGGAAGAATTGCTGTTGAGGTGTAGGTGCACACACCAGGGCTGCTCTACCGTACAATGTCCGGCACCCCTAACATTAATCGAACACTGCCATGCACATGTTTTAGTTACGGCAACGCCGGCACCAAAATGGTACACACACTGATGCCAAGGCAGAGGGAATTGGCCAAACAAACTTCCAAGTTATGCCTTACTGGGCCGCAACAATACAAAGGGAAAAAAATGTGCTTAATTAAAACACAAACTAAAATAACAAATCTAAATTAAGGTAACACATAAACCAAGGTAATTAAAATAGTTAAAATAAAAATTAGTATTTCAAATACCCTAATTTTAATGACTGAAGAAATACGTCATTTGGTAATGATTTTAAAGTTAAATACTATGCATATGAGTTACGAGCACATTTAGCTCATGTGATAAGCTGCTAATTATCTGCGCTCCTTTTACCTGTACCAATACTTGTAAATAAAACATAATACTAATTATTAAAACTAGTCACACTAGTAATAAAGAATCAGAGCATCTTTATACATAAAAGACAGCAATGTCTGTTTGACTGACTAATATATCAATTTTACAGCTCTAACCACTAAACCTAGAAATGTGAAATTTCTTAAATGTGTTTCCCTTAGGGAGTGGACAATTTTTAAGAAGGGATTTTTCTAAATTTGACCCCTAGGAAGGTGAAACAGAATCAAATGTATGTTTTATCTAATTAATCTTTCATACAGCTTGAACCTGACTGGCTACTGTCATGATATTTTCACTTCAACAGGACAGTTACGAATGTGACATCTATAACAATTTTTGTATTTTTTTTAAATTCGACCCTTAAAAGAATGAAAAGATATGAAATAATATTTTCAATTAATCCTCAATACTATTAAACCCTATGAGAAATAACATAGTTATCACTTCAAAATGATCAATACATAAATGCTCAATGTCAATTTCATGAGTTTTCAAAATCAATCCTTAGGGGACGAGTAATGGGGAAATGTGTTTCTTGAGAATTGTTGATAAAGCTCAAACTTAACAAGCTATCATGATTTTAACTTTACTTGGATACATATTCAAATGTCTCATATGTAATTTCAAGATTCTTTTGAAAGTCAATGCTTTATGGAATAAATAGTGTGAAATAAGTTTTTGATTAGTCCTCACATATCTATTGAACCAGACCTGATATTAAAGAGTTCGTCGCTTTATTATGATACAGTACTTACATAAATAACCAAAATGCCTTTCTATAATTCCCTCCTATTCTCTCCCAAAGAAGTAAATTCTTGTCAAGGTTAGTTCTTAAGAGGTACTTGTACCTTGGCTTTTTTTTTAGTTTGAGGCACAAAAACGGTTAAGGCGAAAAATCGACTCTAACATATGTGACACACATTTCATCACCTCTAGGCGCATAGTACTAAAATAGCATGCAGTGTTTTCGTAGAAACTGTTTTTCAATTAGGGTTACCAGACGTCATCTTTTAACCAGACATGTCCTATTTTCAAAGCCTCGCAAACTGTCCTGCCGGGTTTCACAAAAATGAGCCAAATGTCCTCTTTTCAAAGAACGGACAGCTAAAATGTATTTTTATATGGTGTCTGTGTCACAAAATGTTTAGGAACGGTGCCGACAGGCCTCGCGCTTATGTGCAACTTCTTTGCTTTGGAAATTATTACGTTGTTTGTTTGTTATACATAAATATGTTTACAAAAAGTGCAATTGTCAGCCTATGTTGAATACTATTTCAGTCTGTGTTTTGTTTTGTAGTGCTAACATACTTGGTTGTACTTCGAGTGTCATTTGTGTCCATTTTTTTTAATGCTTTGAACAAGTATGTGTCCTCTTTTTGGGTTACGCTGCTGTGGCAACCCTATTTTCAATGAGACTTCAAGCAACGACCCTGTTATTTTATTTGTGAAAAATATGTGTTAGAAGGTCCAATGCAGGTTTCTATCCCTACGATTTTTCAATTTTGGTTGACATTTTCTCAGTTACAGAAACGAGAAAAAGTCACCGCTTTTGAAGAGCCTGAAAATCATGTTTTAAAAAATTGGACTGCATTATTAAAAGCATTGGTAAACAGTTCAAAGTGTGTTTTCTTTTAGTAGAAAAACACATTGGGAAAACTTTTAATAGTTATGCATGAAAAGAAACTTTTTCGTACCACTCTACAGCACAGCTCATGTGCCAGGTCTAACAAACTCTCAACCTCAGTAACTATTAATAAAATAAAGCACATTCCTGTACCTATTTGTGTTTGAGGCTTGAATACACACACCTGACTTTTGGTATGACATTAGAGAAAGCAGGGAGGAAGTTGACAATTCTTTTGTATCATCTTTTGCAGGTCTCATGAGTTGCCTAAATTCTCATACTGGTGTTGGGAGACAATCACAGGAGTCACCGGCATCCTGCTCACACTGCTAACAGCCCTCATTTATATATTTTCTCTGCCAGTAGCTCGCAGAGAGCTCTACAATGCCTTCTGGTTTATACATTCTCTTTATCCTGTATTTTATATCCTCATGGTACTACATGGAGCAGGTCGCCTCATCCAGGTAAATAAATTAGAACAAATGTCATTCTACTGTATTAGCTATATATGTAAAGCAAAACTTACACATACTGTCTTGCCATAAAGAAATATGTACTGTATTTTGTTGTTTAGCATTATTGTTTTCATATGGTAAAATCTATATATTTGTGTTTAATATAGTGGCAAAGGGACACAGTTTGGCTGTAAGAAAAAAATTGCTATGGTTTCAAAAGTTCTCGCTATACCATAAACAGTCTGTAGTAATATATACTGTAACAAAGATGTAACATTTAGGAGAATTTCAGTTATTACATATGAGGAGAATTCACCTGTCTCACACACTGGGTGACAGATGTAATATTTTTTACTTGTTTGTTCAAAATTTTGGTATTCAGTATTTTAGCAGGATGCCAATCTAACTCAACTACCGTACGATATGTTACGCATTATTAAACATTAAGCAGGCACCGAAAAAGATAACTGAATTGCTATTCATGTTCACGTTGATATTCATTTATGTCAATATTTAATTTTAAAAAGGGGTGAGGGATGGCATGAGGTGACTATGAAGCAGCGCCAAAATGAAAGGATGGAGGTAACGGGAGATCCCAGAGAAAACCCACCAACCAACGGCATCGTCCGACATGACTCCCAAATGCAAAAATCCGGGGACCGACCCTGCCGGGAGTCGAACCCTGATCGCCTTGGCCTTTATAATTATAATTCATTCTTACAAATTGCTTGGCCTGTTTAAGGTGGCATTGCTAAGTTATGAAAGGCTCTGTCACTCAACATCTTAATATTGTTAATTATAAATTTGCAAAATCTATCAACCACCCCCAAAGAAATTTTTTTTTTGGAGGATTACAGTTTGTTCAAAAATGTAAAAACAAAACCTGGTCATATGTTAGTGGTGTCAGAAAAATTGGTACTATAACATCTTGCTGTGATAATGATTGAAAAAAACCTCATTAAAACCCAAAGGGCACCCACTGTACAAAGCCAAATTTTCAGCATGTCAAAATCAGAAGAAATATATATACATAGAATGAAGTATGACAATCTATAGTAAATAAAACACTTATTCTTTTTTAATATGTTTTATTTTACAGATTTTATTCTATTAATAGTGAATTAGAATACATTTCTTAAATCTTATAACTGAAATTGTTGTGATATGCGGTGTTGGCAATCATGAGTGTAAACAGACAGTGTAGAATAAGCGGGAATATGACAAAGACGTGGGAAAGACTGAAGACAGTATTAGTTAGTACTATCAGTGTTTGTAATGTCTTGTAATGATGAATGAGAATAAATAAGAGAGAAACACAACATGGCGCAGTCGGAAGTTAGTTATTAAATGTTCTCAGTGTCAGTTTTGTGGTATGGTGCGGCATTGCAATTTGGGTCAGGTTGAAGTGAGGTTATAGGTGGGTCCGGCGGTTGGTATTTCACAATGGAATCCTTTAAACCACCATCGGCGCTCGTCCTTGATGGCAATCTTTGTGAGCACTTTCGAAGGTTTAAACAGAGCTTCGGAATTTTTATGTTGGCAACTGGGTACGATTCGAAGTCATCTGCGGTTAAGGCCGCGATGTGGTTAAATCTCATCGGGGACGAGGCTGTTGAGTTATTTAACACGTTTGATCTGTCGGAGGGCGACCGAAAGGATTATGAAAAAGTGGTGCAAGCCTTTGAAAACCATTGCAATCCGGTTAAAAACATTGTAGTCTAGCGGTTCAAGTTTAATTGTCGGATGCAAGAAGAGGGAGAGCCATTTGACTCGTTTATGAGAGACCTAAAAAAGCTGGTAAAAAGTTGTGAATTTAAAGATCAGACAGACAGTGTTGTACGTGACAGAATAGTGCTAGGCATTCGAGACAAGGGGCTGCAAGAACGCCTGCTGCGTGAACCAGATCTAAATTTGTCAAAGACATTGGAACAGTGTCGAGCGGCAGAGTTAGGCAAGTAGCGTACCGATGTAATACAAACTAAAGTGGTTAATTCTGTTCGGCAACGGGAGAACATGGTAGAAGATGAACTGCAGCCGGGTGGGCATGCTGTTGAAACAGTGTGGTGAAATAAAAGGAAGCAGCAGGTGGTGAACAAAGGAAGAGTCGAACAGAAGTATATGCCAAGAGGTGGTCAAAAGTGTCGACGGTGTGGGAAGGTACATCAAAGGAATGGGTGCACTGCCTTTGCGAAAATGTGTTACAAGTGTAAGCAGTTAAATCAGTTTGCACCCTGGTGCATCAGCTAAGTCAAGGAAGTTAGGTTAGTTGGTTGTGGAATGGAAGAGTTCTTTGTCAGCACATTAGAAGTGGTAGAGGCAACATCTGTGGTAGGGGATGACAAATTAGGCCGAAAGGAGTGGACTCAGGAAATGCTGGTTGAAGGTAGGACAGTAAACTTCAAGCTTGATACGGGATCAGAGGTAAACATCATATCACAGAACATAGTGAAGCAGATGCCTTGCTCAACTCAGTTGAGGAACTCAAGCATAACGCTCGAAGGATTTGGAGGTAAAAGGGTGAGTCCAGTGGGGGTCATTAAGCTCAGTAAATGAGTCTGATGGTCTCCAGGAGTGGCTAGAATTTGTTGTAGTGGAAGATGGCAACTGTAGGATACCTATTTTGGGACTGCAGGGATGTCTGTGTTTGAAGCTAGTGTCTCACAGTTTTGTCCACACCTTGCAAAGTAGTGGGCTTTCGGAAGGCAAATTCTTGAAAGAATTTGCAGATTTATTTCAAGAGGTAGGGTATATCCCGAACAAGTGTACACTGGTAGTTAACAAATCAGCTCAACCAGTGGCCACACCGCCTCGACAAGTACCTCTGGCGTTACGGGACAGATTAAAAGACAAACTGGATGAGCTGGTCAAGCTTGGCGTTATTGCTAAGGTGGATCAGCCGACAGGTTGGGTCAGCAACCTGACAATAGTAGAAAAAGCAGACAAAACCCTCAGACTGTGTATAGACCCAGTGGAACTGAATAGGGCAGTGTGCAGGGAATACCAAATGATTCCAACATTGGAGGATCTGAGCTGTAAGCTGACCGGCCAGTCCATTTTCACAGTAATGGACCTGAAAGATGGATTTTACCAGGTGGAACTGGATGAGGAGTCAAGCAGGTACTGCACTTTCAGCACACCATTTGGTTGCTATAAATTTTTAAGGCTTCCATTTGGGTTGTTCAGTGTACCGGAAATTTTTCAGCGAATAAACATGCAGAACTTTGGTGATATTCCAGGCGTATTGGTGTACTTCGATTACCTTTTGATTGCAGCAACAAATGAGAGAGAGCATGATCAAATTCTGTTACGGGTAGCACATAGAGCCAGGGACCTGAATGTGAAGTTCAACAAAAATTAAATTCAGTTTAAACAAGAGGAGGTACGGTATTTTGGTCACATATTCTCGTCAAGTGGGATGAAAGCAGATCCAGAACAGGTACGAGCGGTAAGAGCTCTATAAATACCTACAAATAAAGTTTAACTGCAACGAGTGTTGGGCTTCATCAGCTATCTATGTAAGTTCTTGCCGAATCTATCTAGCATCACAGCTCCACTAAGAGAACTCCTGAAGAGTGATGTTGAGTGGCAGTGGTTGGAGTACACACTGAAACACTGCAACAAGTAAAGGAGTTGGTCAGCAAGGTGCCAGTACTCAGTTTATATGACCCCAGCAAGAAGCTCTCAATTCAGTGTGATGCCTCAAAAGATGGCTTGGGGTGCTGTCTGATGTGCGACGATCAGCTACGCATCACGGAGTTTGACGCCCGCAGAAAGGAACTATGCGCAAGTTGAGGAGATGCTCAGTATTGTGTATGCAGCGAGAAGTTTCATCACTACATATATGGAAGGCATGTCACTGTCTACACGGTTCACAAACCTTTGGTTCCTGTGTTTAAGAAGAATGTAGCAGATGTGTATTCGGTTAGACTCCAGCGAATGAAAATCAGGCTGCTACGCTATACATTGTCAGTAGAGTATCTTCCAGGCAAACTTATGCTTGCTATCAAGATCGTTTGTTCCAGAGGTGGAATCCGCTGATGAAGACTTGTCTGCAGAGATGGTTCACCTTGTGAGTGTGGGGAATACTAGTCAGGTATCGGGTACCCAAAAGGATGAGCTCAGGCGTTAAATTGCCAAGGATGCAGTCATGAGCGAGATCAAGCAATACTGTCAGACGGGGTGACACGAACATAAACATCAGGTTAGTCGCAAGCTCAAATGTATTTTGGACAAAGAAATAATCTGCATGTTGACAAGGATCTGGTGCTCATCAATGATCAAATTCTAGTTCCAGTGGCAATGAGGCCACACATGCTGTCGCTTCTTCACGAGGGCCACTTAGGAATAGAAAAAACCAAAGCATGAGCCATGCAAGTGTTGTACTGGCCAAAAATGTCTGAAGAAATTGAGTTGTTGGTTAACAGGTGCTTGACATGTCAGAAGTTTAGAAATAAGAGTATGTCAGAACCACTTATGTGTCATGAAATTCCAGAACTACCATTTCAAAAGCTTGGGGTGGATCTTTGTGACTTTAGGGGCAATAGTTATATGGTGGTTGTTGACTACTATTCCAAGTGGATAGAGGTAGTACCTGTGTCAAATAAACAAGCCAGTGAGGTTATAAGAGGATTAAAGTTAGTGTTTGCCACTCATGGGGTACCACAGATTGTCTCAGACAATATGCCACTTAACTCCTACAAGTACAGGCAGTTTGCAAGAAGTTGGGACTTTAGGATAGTGACCACCAGTCTCTTTACCCAAAGTCAAACGGACAAGCAGAACGGGCAGTGCAGATTGCCAAGAACATGCTGAGGAGATGTGTGGACCCACACAATGATCTAGCAATAATGCTACTTGAGTACAGAAACACTCCCTTGTCTACAGTCGGTCGGTCACCAGCACAGTTGTTGATGAGTCGTCGCGTAAAGATGAAGATACCAATAGTCCAGAAGCTTCTGAAACCGGAAGTGGAGAGAAGGGTAGCAGAGGAACTACGCGACAGACAGATGAAGGCGAAGGACTGGTATGATCAGCGAGCACAGAAAAAAGGAGTTTCATCAGCAAGACCATGTCTTCCTGTACAGAGACAACCAATGGGAACCAGCAGAGATCGTGAAAGAAGCTTCGACTCCAAGGTCATATGTTGTCAGAGATCATAGGGGACAGCAGCTGCAGAGGACCTCGCACCACTTGCGATCGTCCAGTCTGGCTCTCCAGAGGCGCATCGCAGAAGGTCCAGCGTGGACTCTGAGGAGGAGTTCCGGGGGTTTCCACCTGACGAGGGAGGACAGTCTCCGGGAGCAGAGTCGAGTGTACCGCTGGGAAAACATCAGCCAGGCCATTTGTGGGGTAAGGAAAACAACAATTTGCCAGGACACACGAAGAGTGGGAGAGAGGTTCGATTGCCGGCAAGATACAGAGACTAGTGAATATGTTATAAGATTCGTGTGTTAAGTTTTGAGTCTGTACAATGGCTGTATTTACAAAGGGAAGATGTTGTGATATGCTGTGTTGGCAATCGTGAGTGTAAACAGACAGTGTAGAATAAGCGGGAATGTGACAGAGATGTGGGAAAGACTGAAGACAGTATTAGTTAGTACTATCAGTGTTTGTAATGTCTTGTAATGATGAATGAGAATAAATAAGAGAGAAACACAACAGAAATGAAATAAATGTTAAAAAGACTTCTTTCAGGACCATCAAAGATAATGTAGAAGAATATATGTTTTTAATAGCATATTGATCTGAAACCTGCAATGGCCAGAAAAACCATCGACTTCACCTTTACAATACAATTACTAAAAATTTAAAACTGTGCAAATCAAAAACCAACAGCCTGGAAAATTCGGCTTTCTCTATTGAACATGGTTTGAAGCAACAAATCGTAGTGGTAGCACAAAAACATTCAGTCACTTGCAGTCACCGTAGAAATTTTATGGCACTCAGTCATTTACAGTCACCCTCCATATTATGACATTCAGTTATATTCAGTTACCATACCTGTTATGACGTTTAGTCACTTACAGTCATCCTACTTGTCATGACATTCAGTCACTTACAGTCACTCTACCTTCATGACATTCAGTCTCTTACAGTCACCATGATCTAGTATTTCAGACAAATCTATATCTGGTACAAGATGAACAATTAGTTTTACCAAAGAATAATTAGTTCTTCATACTAATTGTCTTGACGTTGAGCCGGTTACCAGTTATGGTAATCTAAATGTTTGCATACGAAGCAAAGCATTTTCAGGCTGCAAACAAAAAGGCCAGGATAAAGGTACCAGCACATGAGCTTGAAACAGCAATGGTTTGGTTGGGAATAATAGCCAGTACAGCAAAGCAAATGGCTTAGGCCAGCAGTGAGATTCAACTAAGGCAAGCTGGTCCCTATACTCACCAAGTTCCAGCTGCATATCTAACCATCACTACTCCACAAATGGAAAACAATACCATATAATAAAACCACTGGTGACACAACACTGGGGACCCTCCCTCACAGTACCTAATCCAGGACCAACAGGACGGTCTGGCAGCAGCCATCAAGCAGAGGTTGCTCTGCCCTAGCTGGTCAGCTAACCAACCATGATATTTAACACAATTTAATTAGCAAACCTTGACATGTAGCAGCATTCCCCAATCCATAAGTCTGGTCTGCCATAGTTCTATTGCACTACACTCAGACATGAATCAACAAAAAAAAAAACCAAGCTGCTTTGTTTCATCAACATGTGCTCGTCTCAACACAATACATGCTCTTTAAGCCCATTCTATACAGGTGAAAGTTGCATATCAGGACCATGCTCTTGAAGAACTAAATATAGCACGTTCAGGTTCAAACACAATGAACATTAACAATCTCTAGCGTAGTGTTGCATCCAACAATATTTTATACAGTTATACAGTTTGACCAATAAATTATATATACAAAACCAAAGCATGCCACTACAATAATTCACCTCATATTTTTTAGATTCCACATTCTTAGTATGACCTTGTAACTCTATACTTCAAAAAAATTATTTTTATAAATAATGCTGGTGATATAATTCAGAAAATTTATTAAGTACTGTAAAATGGGGCGAATAAAAACACTGGGGTGAACAAGAACGCAATTTCAGAGCAAAGTTTTTAGCATTATTTATTAACTGTGTTTTTAGATAGGCAAGTTTAAAATAGTTCACATAAACAGTAGATTTATCATAGTATAATTTTATGTAAGGAAAAAGTGTAAGCCAGAAACGTGTTTCCAATTTTGTTCCTATTCATCCCCCGTTTTACGGTACATTGAAATATTCATATATTTTATCATTTGTCATCTGAATGGGTAAAATCAGTGAAATAGAGATATTTTGGCCTGTGCTTAACAGCAAAGTCTAGATTACTAGTAAGGATGAAGTGAGGGGAACATAAAGCCACTCCGTAAAACCTGCCACATTTTCCAGTGCAAAAATCAGGAATCCCTAGTAGGAGATGAACTTTCTGACCACAACACTACAGCAACCCCCTGGTAACATCAGTAAATGTATTTTCATGTATTAAGGGAGACCATCCAGGATTGGATAGTTGAAAATAAAAAATAAAAAAAAAACACTCCTTGAATATAATGATCATATTTGTAGAGCATAATTACAATAAAAAACACCAGCACTGTAATTTTATTCGTACATTTTACTAGACAACAAGAAAGGTTGGGAAATTTGTCCAGTTTATACATATCTCCGTACAAACAATTATTCTGCTTTTCAAATTTTTTATTAACAACATAGCCAATCACAGGTGTTTTCAGTTACTTTTAAACCTAGATGTACAACAACTGCAACAAGCAGTTAATGAGAGGCAAATTAATGATTCTGATCCTGTATTAGTTAGAACTCAGCAGCAGTTAACAAGGCAGGAATTAATATAACTCCATGGATGAATAATGTACCATTTATAATGCATAACTCATTATATACTTTGATAGTCCCAAAAAGACAAAATTCATGGCCTCTGTAAATTAATATTTATGATTCACTATATTGTTATGAAATATTGTATAACAAAACTCAATTTCATTTTTTATTTCAGGAGCCATATTTTCACTACTTCTTCCTGGGTCCATGTGTACTTTTTACAGTTGATCACATGATCACTGCTAGCAGGAAGAAAGTGGAAGTACCTGTAATAAAGGCTGAGTTGCTACCGTCCAGTAAGTTGAATTACTTAAACCATTCCTCTGATAAAATCACTCTGAAAACACATTATAGTGCCTCCTTTAATTTCTGGTTATGGTTACATTCCTAAATTGCAACCTAAAAGATAACTTAATTCTACAAGTTGTATTAAATGTTCTGGTACACGCACCCCAAAATACTACATACACTTTGGAATGCGTAGTGCATTATAACATTTATGAAGCAAACATAAATTAATACAAATTTCGCTGGCACAGTTATCAATTATCATAGTAAAAAAAATTGTTTGATATATATATTTTTATAATGTGGAAAAAATTGTTTAAACCAAACAAAAAACTCTGCTAATGTTTGTGTTTAATACTATATATCTAAAATGAAACATTGTGATTCAAATTTCACAAAAAATAAAATGGAAGAATTTTTTCAAAATTCCCTCCTTTCCTAGTACAGCTTAAGATTTTATGTAGAAAATTGTTTCATTGGTTTCAACTTCTTCTATTAAATGATAGAAACTTTACATTCTCATGAAATGATGCTTTACACATGTCTATCATTGACCACCTCCTGACCATAGACTGCCAGATGCAAATTCTTTCATTTTATTTTGAAAATACAGTGAACCCTCAATAACTCGGACCTCGATGTCCCGGACATCGGATAACTCAGACAGAATTTTTAAAAAATTTTAATAATTTTTAATTAATTATTTTTTGGTTAAAAGACATAAAAATCATTTCTGCTGGATTTAAATTAATCACATTATATTTTAGAACAGTATTAAACTTTATAACGAAGTCGTCCATCGCTACTTAGCCTTTAATAACCCCACAGTAAATATCTGGCAAGCTCTGTGTGGTAAAATGTTGCTAGCGAGGCGCGCGATGCGTGAGTAAAGATGCAACGCAGCACGGCAGCAGGCCGACCTCTCACTTCTTTATCTTTCCTCCCTCTTCGCCCAGCGAGCCAGGCACGCACGTGTGTCGTAAATAAACATTTCAATGTGGTGCTTGTGAAATGACGGTAACTACGGGTTATAATGACACATAAACGGAAAATTATTTTGTTCTGGTATGTACAATGAATTCAGGGTTGCAAAACAAATTGTCCCGGACATTATAAAAGAAAAATTTAAAATCCATGCTTTGCATTGCGATGTAGAAAAATTGGTGAGAAGGTTTTACGGCCCTTTAACAACGATGCTTTCAAGAGCCGATGTGGGTGGTGAAAGAACAACACACCATCCATGCCCAAGCCGGACACGATGAGTCACGCTCGCTGGTTGATGATGCTCTGTTGATAACGTAACGGCGTCTGGAGAGTTGAAACGTTTTAAGCGTGAATTGGATTTGTTTATAAACTACTTCACGGGAAATAATAGCGTACATGTAATGGACCGTACAATGTAAACGTCTTATGCGGGATAATTTTAAACGATTTTCGTTGAGTGACGCACGTGAATGGATTAACAAGATTTTTTAGTCTTAATTTTTCCATTTTACTATACACCGACAAAATCTTTTTCTTTATTTTAGAAGAAATGTTCACGTTATGAACGAGTAAATATAGAAAAAAATGTACATTTGTTACATTCTACACCAAAAAAAAATTAGAAGGTATTTTTTTGAAAACCCCTTATAATGGCCGCACCTCATTTTTTGGGCCTAAAATTTGGTCAAAAATAAGTGGCGTTTACGCGAGTAAATACGGTAACTCTGTAGAACATGAATAAAATTTTATTGTTTTATAATATGACAATATGTGTAAAAATACAGCTGTAAATTATGTGTTCTATGATGCAATTTACATACATAAAATTAAATTTTAAAATTAGTAGTGTTAAAATATGTTCACATAATGTACAGTGACCCAGAAGGATTGTTAATTACAGTACCGTTTTTATTCATGTATAAGAGGAAAATTATTTTTATACCTTTGTAACTTTGAAGGAGGGTAGAGTAACTATCAGGCTAGCATTTGGCTGCTGCCCCTACGCTGTAACATACGGACGTAAGGTATTTTTCAATGTAAACATCTTGTGTGAGATGCGTGTGGTCACGTGCGGCATTTGTATTGCACGAGGCTGTACCGGTTGACCTTGACTACTTCCGCTCGCAACCTCCCTAGCTTATCTCCAACGATCATTTCTTATCTCTCTCACACGTGCACGCACATTGGCTGTCGCCAGCCAGACGAAAACTTTTATGTGATAGAAGGGTGCCTGGCGCCAGCTTCTAGCACAGAGGTAAAAAAAAGGATCAGCCAGAAGTAGCAGCATAAAAAATAAATAAAGATCTGACTGCCCACATTGTTTGACATTCTTTTATAGTCCTCCACGTTACGTTAATTTTCCCACTGCATGGTGGCCCTCCCGTAACTTGATACGATAATTACGTACAAAACAGTATTTATTGCAGCCTCTTTGCTTGTAGAAATAATAGCGTACTAATTTCTTCGCATTTCTTGTGATTAATGACTGATTACCCCACCTCCCCGGACCCCCTCGATAACACGGACAAATAGTAACTCGGACAGCTTCTCCCCCTTTTAGTCCGAGTTATCGAGGGTTCACTGTTCACACAGATCATCATTCTCTGTAATTATATAATAATAATTATTATTATTTTATTTATTTATTTAAGTGCCAACCAACAGATAATCCTTTAACAGGTGACACTGAAACATATACAAAAAAAACATATAAAAGACACAAAACATTATTACATACACATACACACAAGAAGTACAATCATATACATATGCACACCCACATACAACTTTAAATGTACACATAAATAACTGAACAGCACTACTTTTCATTAATATATTGTTTAAAGTGTCTAAGATAGTATAACTCAGCACTTATATTTTAATAATTAATCAAAGAGTTAATGAAAAAAATTAAAGAGAGTTTGAGCTAAAACAATATTGATTGGTAATTTTGTTTTTTCTAAATGGATCAAATTGCCCTAGTACCTCATTACAATTACTAATACACCTTCTGGTTAAATCACAAATTTTGTGATTTGTAACAAAAAGAGAAGGGGATCTCTGAGAGTATACGGAAGCTCTAAGTCCAACTTTATTTAGAATTTCAGAGCTGTGATATTTGGCCAAAAAGCAGTTTTAAACGAAAACAGCATCAATTGCTTTTCTCAATTGTTTTAGAGTTTGAGTGTTGAGTATCCTAGAAGTTTGTTCATATTCGAAATCTTCCGATTCTTTCATCAGATATTTATTAAAGATGTACCTAAAAAGTTTTTTTTTGTATCATTTCAATTCTGTTAGAGTCTGTATTAGTTATAGAATTCCAAATTACAGAACCAAATTCTAGTTTAGCTCGGACTAATGCATAGTAAAGACATAATATAGAATCAAAGCCAGTTGAATTGCGTGTTAAATATTTTATGAAACCTAATGTTTTATTTGTTTCTTTCAAGTTATTGTCAATATGATGATGAAAATATAATTTTGAATCTAACAGCACACCAAGATCACGTAAACAATTAGTTTTTTTTTTTATATAATTTTACTATTTATAATGTACTTGAATTCAATATTGTAAGTTTTACGAGAAAATGTAATTATTTGCTATTTATCCTCATTTAATTTCATACCATTCAATAAACACCAGTAGGTAATAGCGTTTACGTCATTCTGTAGAAATATGCAGTCATTTATTGTACATATAGTACGGTAAATCTTTAAATCATCAGCGTACATAAGAGCCTTAGAATTTTGAAGAATAACAATTATATCATTAATAAATACATTAAATAACAAAGGTAATAATGTTAATAATAATAATAATAATTATTATTATTATTATTATTATTATTATTATTATTATTATTATTATAATAATTTATTTATTTATTTATTTATTATGTTTAAAGTGCCATCCAACAGTCTTGCGACCAATAACAGGATGACACTAAACAAATAACAGATACAAATACAGAAACACAGGATAAACAAATAACAAAGGACATACAAATGAATACAGACATACAAAACAAAGGACTAGACACTTACAACACACACTGACAGTACAAAATGCAGCAAAACATTTAAAAAAGAGACAAACAGAAATGAGACACTTAAACAACCTTATTTAAAGTCCCAGAATACAATTTTTCTTTCCTTAAAAGGATCAAATTTACAAATATCATTAAAATTGAATATACATCTGTTAATTAAGTTTTTATTTTTAGATAATGCGTAAAAAAGATTAAAGTTTCTACTAATAC
>PNEQ01093227.1:5901-17020 GCA_003012365.1 Medauroidea extradentata | reverse complement strand
AAATTTTTACCATATGGTGTACCTACTGTGAAGTTTTTTTTACAACATTCGTAACTCGCTTGGCCGCCTGTTGTGCACCGTTGTTTTGTTTGTTGTGTTTTTTCATTGAGCACGCAGTACACTTGCTACTTTCATTAGATCATACGTTATCTGCGATGAGTAAGCGGAAGTGTTGGTTCAACAAACTGCAAAAATGTGAAGATGATCCAGATCAACAACCACAGCCAAAAATTTCTAAAGTTTCGCCCGATGGCCAGCGCACGTCAGCCCAGCAAACAGTTAGCGTTTCTTCTAGCAATATTACATCATTTCCTTCAACTTCATCACATTTTGAAGGTATCCCACACGTGCAGAATACCGACCATTGTGATCAACCTATTAAACGCACCAGATCAGTTTTGTGGAACTTTTTTACACGAGCTGCCAAGTGCAAAACATGCAATGTTTTGGTACGGAATATCACTGACACAACTTTGAGAGACCATCTTGTAAGTAATGAAAAGTGTCAGCAGCAGAAAAGGGTAGAAAATGTTAGAGCTTTGAACCAGTTATTTCATGGGTTCGTTTGAGTACGAAAGAATATTTTTTGCATTAGGTTCGGTTCGGTTCAGTTCAAATTTTTTTTGCCTTAGTTCGGTTCGGTTCGAAACATGAAAACAGAGGTTCACTCAGCACCACCTATAACTTCGGCTATCTTCACGAATCGCACACACGTCAGAGATCATAACACTCACCATTCGTCTTCAAATAATTATAAGAAGAATCATTAATTTGAGATTCTAATTGTTCTTTCAAATTCATACAGTTTCGTTCAAACAACTCAAAAGTAATGAAAACGATTGCGATTTAAAATTAACTTAAACCGATTGCGATTTAAACTTAACTTAAAACGACTGCGATCTAAACTCAACTTAAAAAACAATTTTGCGATACACTAACACTGATTTTAACCTATTCACAAAAGTAACACAAGTTAGATAAATGTTTCACTCTAAACAATTCACACAGTTACTTTTGGGTGTCCTTCATTTATACAGCAAGTTCTTAAAAAATTTAATAGAATTTAAATACTCCGGCAATAAAATTACATCGAAAAAAATTGTTGAACGCAGCTTTCGAAACGCCGCAGAAAAAATTCACCTTAAAGATGTTGTTTTTTCCCACTTTGTAGCAAAAAACTAAAGAGATTTATAATGTGCATGTTCAGGTGTATAATAACAAAAAGCCGTTTATAGATATGCCAGTGGCGGTGCTTAGCAGTGTTCCAAGTAAAGCGGTAAAAGGAAACATGACTTTACGCTTTGAGCATGCCACATAAAGTATTTTTTAACGATAGTTGGAATTTAAAGAAGCACAACATTTTTTCCAGATTTTATTACCTGTGGCATGTATACAACATGTATTTAAAACATACCGACAAACTTTAACATAGGCAATTCCAGAGGCAGAAAAAGAAAGTTTGATACGGGGAACCCACTGTCCATGTTTAATACGAAGAGCAGTAGACGCTCCCAAAGTTTGAGAAAAATTACAAATTATTGTGCTATTTTGAAAACGGTTTGCTTGACAGAAACAGATTTATGGTTACCAATAAGTGTTACCGAAATGAATAATAACGTGAGGGATTTGTACATTTAATACACCTCATTCATGTCCAAATAAAATGACACCAACCTTATTTTTTAAGAAAAAAAAGTACGTGACAGTAAAAATTTGCTATTTGTGACCACAAATTATAAAACGGCGGCAAAATTAGACACAGAAATGTCATATCAGGCGTTAAAATTTCGTGATAAATTTTTTAAATTAAAAATTTTATTACGTTAACTATTTAAATCACTTCATTTACATCAGTTCGATCAGTTACATCACCTACCAAAAGACTCATCACGCGCATCATTAATAACTCCTCGTGTACACTCATGGACACAATAAATGGGCCAACCCGTGAAGGTAGAAATTCATGTCTTAGTTCCGTGTCGGGTATGATCTGCAGGCAAGCCTTCGCGCAGGCGACAGATGAGCGCGAGGCGTCACGCAACAGAATGCGAAGGCTATGGGCAAAAAGGACACAAATCGCAACATGAAATTGCTGTTAAATTCTTAGCCGCATTTAGTAGAGAATTACCGTGGATAATATTTCATGTTCGTAAGTAATGATACATTTAATGGAGAGGAGTAATTATGATGTTGTGCCACAAACATTTCTGATTTTGATGCATTATTAGTCGATATTATTGTCTTGTACTTTAATTTATATTGATTCTACAAATATTTACTTTCACACTATCAGAGGTTCACAAAAATAGTACAGAAAATTAAACATCATAAAGTGTCTAGACGTATTAACATGACACATGAAAAGTGATGAAACAAACCTTCTCTATCAAGATGTAGGGCTTCTGTTTAGTCCTGCCATTGCTGGGCAGAAATCCCAAATTGATCAAAAAGTTAGAAACTAGAAAGAAAAGAATGCAATTTCTCAGTGAACTTGATTCTAATATGTTTTTGGATGGGTATTTCTACTTCCATAGGCAGTTGGTCACAAGCTTGAAGGTGACGTAATTCAGCTGTTGCTTGCTGTGAAAATAAAGCACCCTGAGTTTGCGGATGTAGCACTAAGAATTGTCTGGTCTCCATTCAGCAGTGCAGATGCTGAAAGATTATCCAGCAAGTACAATTTAGTTGTAACAGACAGGAGAACTAGGATGACTAAACAAACTGTGGAAACTTGTTCTATGCTTTATTTAAACAAAATGGATGTTTGGAGTTAGATAATCTTTATTGTTAAGTAATATTACCTATTCAAGTGTAATATTCATGAAACTACGTATCTTGAATGTGTAGTTAATTTTATATGTTCTGTGTGTTGTTGCAAACTTAATTGAAATAGCATGTAAGTGCTTGTTTTATATTTTGGTGTTCTATATGTAATACATGATGTTGGTGGTGGGTGTATTTTTATAATATTGGTGGAAAAAATTTTAAATGCTAATTAATGCTACAGGAGCAAAAATAAATGCTACAAATAAGGTCTTTAAATGCTATTTTCCATCATCTCTAGATGACTCACCAGACACTTCGACAAGGCGCCGGCAGCATGGTAGCAAGTATGGGTAGGGCGAAGCAGGGGGGTTCTGCAAGCTGATCGCCGTCGGGTGGAGAATGGGGGGAGAGAGGTTGGCTGGTGGGGTGGTAGTGCGAAGTAGGACGAAAAGGGTTGTGGTACGACCGCCGCCTCGACCCTTTAACTGTTGCAGCACGTAACACTATGAACACTCTAGAGTCTAGACAAAGCCTTGAACACGCTGCACCGCGCCGTGCCAACTTGCTTCTCATCATAGAGAATAATGCCCAAGTCACTGGTAAGATGAACGTACTTATATTTCTGTAATGAATGAGTCATTCAATTATTTGTGTGAAATTACAGACAATTTAGTGTGTATTGCACAATATAAACTATCCTTTCAAAGTGAAACAAGTGTCATCTCATCGCTTTATTGGTTCTGTACAAAATATCTTCCAAGCATGGCGGAACCATAAGCACACCATGTAGCAGTATTCTGACTAATATTTGTTTTGCGAAGGTGCGCTCCATTAAATACATGACCGATTCGCTTACTTTTCTGACTAGCGGAGTGAATACAAGATACATGATTTGTTTAAAATAGTAATGCATTCGTTTTAACGTAAAAATGCATTTAGAAATGAGTTTTTAATGTGTTCTACAAAATCTCATAAATAATTACAGCCCCAAACAAGTAGTTACTTCAAAAATTTAGTTCATAAAACAAAGCTTAGAAAAAAATTTAAATAATCTGTATGGCATGTAGGTAGGCAGGTTCGGGGCGATTGCCGCAGTAAAAACCATTATTTTATATTCCTACAGTTCAATTATTAGGCAGTAATAAGTCCTATAACGTTTCCAAAATCAAAGACGAAAATAACAAATTGCAATTTCTTTTCAGGTCAATTAATAAGACATAATCATTTTACTGAAATAGTACTACTGAAGCTTTAAATTAGTGAAGTGATTCCTTCCAAAACATATGTGGCAATTTTTTTAAACATAAGGGGAGCAACAGATAAAAAAATATATTATAATTGCCCATATTTAACCAATTTACAAAAACACAAGACAGGTAGCACTTTTTAATTCACTAACATGTCTAGAGATAGATAACTGAATTTGCTATCAATGGGAATTACTTACTCTCTGTTCGTTCGTAACGCTTTCTTATTTGTAGGGCATAAAAGCTGCAAAATTATGATTTTCACAGTGAACCACGCCAAATTTACAGGATCACATTTTTTAATTGAGAGACTTAATACTTCATATCTGTCTTAAATTGATCATTGGAGTGTGACATGCACATAACAAATTTAATCTTTCTATGACGTACACTTTGAACATCGTCTTCTTTATTGAATTAATGCCAGGTTCACATTATTACTGTACGATTTTAAAAATAAAAATGGGCGGTTCGCAATTGGTAGTTTTGTAAGCACAAGCTAGCGTACCATAGAACTCGGACTTAAATACCAGAATATTCGGAGTTGACTTAATTCTGGTTGACGTATTTCCGCGTCTTGAGAAAGCGCCAATATTGAAAAGTACCCGGAATAGTGTCAACAAAAGTTGACCTTATTCCGGTTGACGTAATACCGGTGAATTTCAAAATGTATAGCAGCATGAAAAATCCGGAATTGAGGCAATTCCGGGTTGACTTAATTCCGTTTCACATTTTGAGGGAAAATAAGAACCCGGAATTGAGTCAACTTCAGTTGACTTAATTCCGGTACAGTTTTCATGCTAGAAACGAGAGCGCAAAAAATCCGGAATTGAGTCAATTCCTGGTTGACTTAATTCCGGTCCTGTTCATGGTTTCCAAGAGAGGTTATTGAAAATCAGTTGACTTAATTCTGGTAAGATTTATGTGCTGAAAACTATGTAGTTAAAATCCGGAATTGAGTCAATTCCGGGTTGACTTAATTCCGGTACAAATTTTGGTTTAGAAACTGTACACTTTATAACCCGGAATAAAGCCAACTCGAAGTTGACTTAATTCCGTTTGGGGTTTCGTGTTAACAGTACAAATCCGGAGTTGAATCAATTCCGGGTTGACACAATTCCGGCATGTACACAAGAAAACCCGGAGTTGAGTCAATTCCGAGTTGACGTAATTCCGCGACCCCGTTCGAAGCACCACGTTTTCTTCTTTGAGCTCTCTTACCTGGATAGAGAGATCGTCAATTTTTTGGCATAAGACCGAGAACATAGTTTGAAACTCTTTATTTCCTTTTCCATATTGTTGGTCGGACATGTCTGTTGACCTACTACTTTCGTCAACGACCACGAGTTTAAACGATTTTTCTTTACCTTTGTTATGACCTGCATATGTGCCTTGGATTGGTTTACTTACTTTTTTTGGTGATAAGTTTAACATGTTACTGTCTTGATACGAGTGGCACTTATATTCTTCACTGTCCGTCAGTTCAAGTTGAGCTGCACACTGTACAAGCCATCACGCTCCACAACTTCCAGTACACTTTATAAATTTTTGTTTTCCATAAAACGGCTTTCTGCACACTAAACAGACGTCCGAACTAGGACGCATAAAAGTGCCTATATGATCAAATAATATAATAGTGGCGGGAAATAGGCCGCTTAGCTAAGAAAATTATTTTAACAGACAGAAGTACAAGTACTTACAGTTGATACTTGCACTTCTGTCTGTTATATTACTTTCTTTGTACATTATACATTTATGATATAAATGAATACAGAACACACAAAATATTGCCAAGAAATGACAGTACAGTGATCATGTACTAAAATCTTAAGCTAACGTTCCAAAGATAAGATTTTTTTGTGCTGATAAACAACACAAAACATTAGAATTATTAAAAACAGAAAAGCTTAACAAGATTCTATGTATGTACTTCGCATTTACTATGTGTAATGCTCATGTAAAATTTAAAATGAAAAACTAATATGGAAAAATACTATAGTACAATAGGGATATGACCTATTTTATAATTAAATTTTGCATGCTGTGTTTCTGAGGGCGGGCTGGATGGGACCTATGTCGAAACACCTTGAGGGCTGGCCCATGACTCAAAGCCAGGGTGTCTCATAGTGGGAATCCTGCCGAAACTACGTCATAAGATACCTGTCACAACTGAGTTTTTGCCCTGCGAAGCGGCCTACGTGACTCGAATCACGTCCGAAACATGACGAAATGCCTAATTTTAGACCCCTGTAATGTGTTTATTCCCCGACTGTTTCGAGGCGTATAAAACCGCAGAATTGGCACATTGGGGAGGAGTTCGCTATTGGTTGTGCTAGAGGAAGGTGCTATGGTAGTGGAGATAGACTGGTGAAGACATCTTGGTGACGTCAGAGTCTACTGTGAGGCGGCAGGCGGCTACTTTCGGAGCAGTGTTGGACGAACCAAGAGGACTGCTGCGGCGGGCTGACAAGCGAAGAGGAGGTACGCGACGGGAGTCGAACCGAAGACCTCAAGAGTGAAGACAGCGGTGCACTCGGGGTGCTGCGCAGCACACGGCGATTCATCACCATGGCGGACTATTAAGGTTGTACACTGCCCCTACTCAAAAGACTGTTGATTGGATATATGACTGAATTTTATTGTGATTTTTACTGTTTAATTAATTGATGGTAGACATTTTTGTGCTTTAATTGTCAAAGTTAATTAATGTGTCTGTGACACAGTAGTGATTGTGTGCATAACTAATTGTGTTGTGAGAGTTATAGTTGATTACTGTTTTGTGTATTTCGCAGCTTTGTGAGCTATTAAATCCAGTTCTTAATTTACTCTTTTATTTCTAATTATAAGACCTCTATCCTAAATGAACTCATGGGAATTGCTGACATATAAAGTTTTTGTCTCAAACTTGTAACAATATTTTTATTTGAAAGAATATTTAATTTAATGAATAACTGTACCACACATTATTTATTTGCATCCGTATAACTAGAGAAAAACGAAAACAATAAGAGTTTTTTTTTAATTAAAAAAGGCTCAGTAAAAACGAATGCTGCCACGTCGATATCCCTGTGACGTAATTGGACTTGTTACAGTAGAACCCTGTTATAACGATTCTCAAGGGACCGAAAAAATATTTACATTATAGATGGGAAAACATTATAACATGGTAATTTTCTATTACAAATCAGTTTTAGGGACCAAACGGCGTTAGCATTATAACTGGGAAAACGTTATAAGTGGGAACACTATAAGAGGGTTCTACTGTATTGAGTGCTTGTTTACTCTAACTCTACAGCAACTTACATTTAGTTTATGAAATTGCATTAAATCCAGTTGTTTATGTGGTAAGAACAGTTATGGCGCGAACACAAATGAGTTATAAAAGGTCTACAGTAGCTACTCTGTCAACAAAACAACTAATTTGACGCAAAATGCAATATTTACTACAATGCCGTGTGATAATACAAGACTGACTTGGCGTAAGGACAAGACCTGCTGACAAGACAATCTGCTGTTAGTGACAAAAGTACATTTTAAGTACGCAATGATTATTTCAATGTATTGTGTACAGTATGTCAGGGTTGGCATAAAATAAGGAAGTACATTTCATATAAAAGTTGTAACCAAATCTTGACGTCTGTTCAATTCACTGTGCTTTTACTGTTGTGCTGTGTGGCCACCCCACCTGTTGAAATGATTTAGCCAATAAGCAATGCACTCGTAATTGGCCGATAATTCGAGAGGAGGTCAGGGTCTTGCCAAATTCGACAAAAGATGGCAGCACAGCAGGCTGAAACTATGAAGGCCTCTCACAAAAAAAAATAAAAATTATTGGGAGGAAAAAGTATTTTTAATAGAAATATTAATCTGTTACATTACTTTCTGACTCGCACAGCAAGAATGCTCTATCACCAGTCTGTTCAAAAGTTTGCTTAAAAGTATTCAAAATATTAGCTTGGTGGGTTCACTCTTTGGACGCATACTAACTTTATTCTGTGGACTTTTTTTTAAGCCAAAATTTATTATTTTTGACTGGATCTGTAACAATAGAATTAATTTGTAGTAAGTTATCCCTTTAGAATTTGAATTAAAGTGACATAAATGAATACATAACAACTGGGTGACAAGATACAGAGAGGTATATTCAGGGGAAAGGGTGATCATGAGTGGAAGATCCAGAGGGTGGAGAAGAGGACAGGGAGAGGAAAAAACACTATGATGGTGAGAACGGTGAAGGATTGGAATGAATTGGCGCGGGAGGTGGTTGAAGTGACGGGAGCGAGGGAGTTTAGAAAAAGGTTAATGGGGTCGGAAAATTGAGAAGAGGTAGGTTAAGCAAATCCCTGCCACAGGGCTGAGGCCCAATTGCAAGAAGAAAAATTTAATTAATTAATTAAAAAAAGTGTAACAAGTTCGTGGAGACGTGTTGAACTGAATAAAGAACTTTACATTCCCATTCAAATACGCACTATTTTTGTCTAAATTCGTGATAGCATTTGCAAAAAATACTAAAAGACTTAACAGTATTAACCTTACGATAAAAAAAATCCAATCTAATGCATAAATCCTCCTTAGACAGTATATTTAATTCCGATATTGGTAACTTACACTACCAAATTTTATGTGATAAAATATGATGAATGCATTGCTTGCATGAACACTATCACTTCGATTTTACCTGTAGAGAGTTTTTTAAGCAACATGAAAAGAAAACTACTAAATAAGGTACGCTGAACGGGTTTTTTGCGAGTTCCCTTAACTTACACTTTCCCGCTATTTACAATTTTTCACGCGGTCCCCCTGAAAAGTGTAAATAAGGGGTTTCACTGTATAGTTAACTTTAACAGAGATTAAATGAAGTGATCCAGACAGTGGTGATACTATGTAAATTTATTCACTGACCACAGAGTTTAAATGTCTTTTTTAAAATAATGTAAAGTGTTTCTGATAACAGGACTACGTACATGACTTAAATTTTAAAATACATATACAAAATACTGTATTTTTCTGCTGCAAATTCTCATAAAAACACAAAACACTGAAATTACTGATTTTAGAAACAAAATTCGCTAAATTATAAACCCATAATTTCACACCGTTAATCATTCTCTTGAGGTGATTGGCAAACAGTGTCGACTATTAATATAAGCTTGGCTATCGGATGACTGTTGGAAAAGTGTACTTTGTGGCACAGAGCCCACGCTCGTCACTATCTGTGACAATTTGGCATTACAGTACATAGGGTCAAAACAGGAATTGTTTAAGGGGTGGCCTGCTCCCAGGTTTCCACTACTGATTGATACCTCCTCCTTCCCTTTGTATCCCAGTCACCACCAAGGATTCCTGCCTCTGTGTGGAGCAGAAAGTGTGTATTCTCGCAAGCTGATGAGAGCAAAGCCAGCCCTCCGGGCAGCTAAACATTAGCCCCATACCACCCCCCTTGCATTACAACCACCCCTCTCCCCTGTATAATCCAAAGTCGCAATACAAAATTTTTATTGATAAACCAAAACAGAAAATACAAACTGAAGTTGAAAGCATGATGACTGCAAATTACTACATAAATACTGAGCCTGGTTGCATGTGAAGAGGCAGTATTTATAGTGAGAGAAACAAGTTTTCTTGGAATGGGAAGAAGGGTAATGGTTAAGTTTACAAGCCAGAATAATGTGTTGGAGGCATTACAGCAACCGAAGGAATAATAGTTTTGTGAAAGAAAGGGAGAGACCAGCTGGAGGGTGATGTAACTACAGCACACATAACTAAAGTGTGCTTCACACAGTCACAAAACTGGCTACAAGCCCCTTTTACATTACGCCACCATCATACCTGCCAACCGCAAGGACTCACAAATAGAAAATTTTTTTAAATTATTAAAATATAGCGTAAACAAGTTGCAGAATTTTACATGTATAAATGTAAATGCCATTGAACTATCACTTGTCATTTTATGATTACACAGTCCACATATTCAACGTAGTGTTGTATGCTAAATATATTTAGAACCTGCAGTGGAACCTCGTTAAGACGAGAGTTGACAATCACGGCAGAAACTGTCGTTATAACAGATGCTCGTCTCAACTGATATAGCCAATAAATCATCAGCTCTCCGCCCTCCTCCTCCCTTTCCAATACTATGTACTGTGACGTGTTCTGCGTCTGCTGTGTGTTTATCTATTGTTGTTGTAGTCACTGTAGTGGGTGTAGAGGTTATGTTACGAGACGTGCTCCGGATAGCTCAGTTTAAGTTACTTTCAGGGTTAACCAACCATCGTGATTTCACCAATAACTCACTTACTCAGTCAACTGTTGATTTATTTTTACTTTAACTTTGACAGATCTTTGGATTCTGTAAGTTTCTTACAAAAGGCGGTTATTTATCAAGCACAAATAAACCCGTCAGCTGTCCGGCGTTACCATGTCTGACCGTGAGTTAAACAAAAAAAGGTAATGATGAAACACTTATTCGTACCAACTGCCTCGGGCCAACGCCAGGCACCAACCGTCCTACAACTAACGACCGCCTCGGGCCAGCGCCCGGCACCAACCGTCCTACAACCAACGACCGACTCGGGCCAGCGCCCGGCACACACTGTTCTACAACTAGCGACCGCCTCGGGCCAGCGCCCGGCACCAACTGTTCTACCACTCACCTCCACCTCGGGCCAGCGCCCGGCACCAACTGCTCTACCACTCACCTCCTCCTCGGGCTAGCACCCGGCCCCAACTGTTCCCTCATGGCAACGGACATGGTAACAAATAGCGCACCACGGCGGAGTGATACAACAGTATCCAAACTTCCCAAAACCAGCAAAATTACACTTAAAACATGAAACAAAGCATTCCAAAATTTCCGTTTATAGGTTTTACATTGTAAGAAAATTCTTAATCCACACAAATATAATAGTTGGGGACAAAAGGTGCGCAACAGCGGAACTACTTTCGCGGCGCAATACCCTAAGCAACCCCCTGTGATGGCTGACCTACGTGCGTCAATAACCTACGTCATGGAGAGAATTCCATGAAGCAAGTGATCAACCACAACGTCGGCGCCAGAAATCCTACAGCCTGGAGAAGCTTGCAACACCTGAAGTTACTCACTTCAC